>OMMV01071829.1:0-11864 GCA_900302635.1 Chatrabus melanurus
TGGTCTTCACAAAGCCACGACCTCAACCCTATTTAAAATTTGTGGACAATGGTTAAAAGCCGGGTCTGTGCCGGGAAACCAACCAATTTAAATGAACTCTACCAATTCTGCCAAGAAGAGTGGTCAAATATCCAGCCAGAATTATGCCAGAAGCTTGTTGATGGCTACCAAAAATGTCTGGTCGAGGTGCAGCTTGCTAAGGAACATTTAACCAAATATTAGTGGGGGTGTATGTATATATTTGAGCCTGTATGTATAATTTTGACACTGTGTAGATTAGAGAAAATCCAAAATAAATTCAAACTTGTGCACCCAATTCTTGTTTTTTAGTCATTAATGATGTATGCTGTACAATCATTCCAACCTGGCAAAAGAACAGTTCAAAGAAATCATTACCATCCCAAAATTACCATGACATTCATGCCCATGATGAGTGTTTTTAAACTTCTGACCACAACTGTATTCATGTGCACACATATACAAAGGTTTGTTTCCTCTAGAATTGGGAGTTCGCTCATAAAAATGAACAAAAAGATGGAGTCTGTCCTGAAATGTTTTATTTCATTGTCATGTTCAGCTATTGGCAGCAACACTGCAGAGACTCATCAGTCACTATGGATAATCTACTCCTCACAACACTCACTTACCCGGGACTCAATAAGTCTGGCTTTCTCCAGCTGTGCCTCCTTCAGCATTTTCTCCATCTCTTCAATCTTCAGGGCATCTACTCCACCCACACTGCAAGACAAAGACAAGGGTAAAGAGTACCACATAAAAGTAATCAACATTCAGAACAACAATGCACAAGTGCACATGGTTAAATTTTGCTAAATTTAACCAGCAAAGCTTAACCAGTCTAACAATATCTGTAGCTCTGTACTTGTTAAATCTGCTCCTTACAGCTGTCTTGATGCAGCAGTTTCAGTTTCTTTACTGTGTACTGTACAAAAATGTATCCATCAGGGTGGAAAAGCCTCTAAAACTCTACATTAAAAGGGGCAGACAGTGCAACACCCTCACCGAGTCTGGCACGATTCAGTGATACCATCATATACAGTTCTGTGTGGCCTTGATATTTGATCAGTTCTGTCCAAAATGGAACCACCTTATCCTCAACTAACACACAACCCTTCCACCATGTTTAACCCATATTAGCTCCAAACTGTTTTAATTAGGCAGCTATGACCTTGAGTTTGACATTCAAGGTCACCCGAGGTCAAAGGTCATGTGACCAGTGGAAAGGTGATGTATGACTTCATATTAGTGTTTCATAGTAACTGTATCTTTAACCAGTTCTTTAAAATAGCCATATCCCCTGTATATAAGGACTCGACCAACAGGACCTTTGACCTCAACTTTTAACCAAATCAAGTATCTTTGTCCTTTGTTGGCCCTCAGTCATTCCACCAGGTTTGGGCTAAATTGGATCGTACAATAACAAATAACTTAAAGCTTCTCAAACAATCAATGCCACATTTATTAAGTGTAAAATATATACGCTTTAACTGAGTGGTAGGCAACACTGATTGGATTCCTGCCCTCTGCCTAATCCTACTTTTACAGTTAGGTGCAACTTTGTGAAGCTGCAGCAGATAACCTGTGACACATACATGGTTTTAAAAATTAACGTTATTGTTTGTGTGTGTGTGTGTGTGTGTGTGTGTGTGTGTGTGCCTCTAACAATGCTGCAAATCCCTGAAATGGTCCAATTCAAGCTACAGTCCTCTCCGGAAGCCACAGTTACTGTCAGCCAGCGTCTGGTCAAAATTTGGCTGACTGTCACTGCTGCTTTGCAGCTTCATCATTCTCTCCCTCCTGTGTCTGCTGTCAGTCTCCACTGCGCGCTGTTCATTACAGAACAAATCTCATTAAAGCAATCTCACAAACACTATTAAGAGTTTTTGGAATGTGGCTCCTGAGAGCACTAAAGTGGATCTGAACGAGTGGTGCTGAGGACGTGCTGTGGGGAACGCTGTGCGAACACGGTACACGGCTTGGCCACGTTAACAGATGGCTTCAAATCAACCCGCCTGTGGATGAGGGTGTTTAAGTGGTGGGGAGAAGTCTGGGAATATTAACTGGCTTGGTCTGTGTCAGTGTGTTAGTACTGTGCATAAGTATGTTAGACTTCAACTACTCTACAAAGATGAACACGTTTTCACCAGCATCTGTCTCTCAGATTGTTTGCAAGATGAATCCAAAAATAATGACAGAATTTTTACAAAACATGGCAATAAGAATTGTTCTGGTCTCGAATATGTAGCGTCATTAGAGTTGCCGGGTTATAAAGCTTATAAAGACGTAGACAAAGAAGACAAGAAGATTTTGGAGTAGATTTAGATAATTTGGTAGAGCCAGGACATTTGGAAAGAACATTTAACTGTCTTCTGGAGGATTTGCATATAACAGGTCAACAGTCAGACACCAGCATCCAACATATTGGTGCTCAACCTTTGCGTGATTTGACATTTCGCTTATGTGTTAAAATCGAGAAAACAAAAACGATGTTTAATTTTATCGCTTTCCAAAGGATCCTGAGAAATAGGCTGTGAAGTCTGAAAAGGACTCCGTATGACTGTAGGATTTGTAGTCAACAAACACTTTGGGTCCAGTATTACACCTGGTGCAAAGCAGTGCACAGTCTCTCGTAAATGTCATTGCTAGTTTCCATCCGACACAATTGTCATTTGTACACCCAGGTCAGCGCCCTCTAAATCACTATACCACTTGTGCTCCTGTGGGCGTGTTGGTCTAAAAATGAGGTGTGGTCAGGCACTGAGCTGCCGCGTGGATATCATCCGTCACCAGAAAGCCTCTAAAGTCCAGTGCTGTATTAAAAGGGCAACACTCAGACGCGCCTTACATAAGCAGGTTCGCAACACGCATACATGTTGCTTGCCTGCACATATCATCTCCAGTCGCCTGAAAAGTGTATTATGGCGACTGTAGGCAAAAAAAAAAAAACAGCTGGAGGAGGGAGAAAAACCTCATTATTTTACAACACAACAAATGCATAGTGGGCTGTATGTGGGTGGGGATATTTCCATGACAAGTGGGTACATTCATGTAAAATATGGACTGTGGTGTTACAGTTGCATCATTAGACTCTCAAATCTCAACAGCCAGAGCTTGACAACAAGGCTTGCCCGATTGCCTGGGGCAAGTAAAGAGCCACGTTGGGTAAGAAAATCAACTACCCCACTTGCCCGATCAGGGAAGGGTTAAAAAAAAGGATAAAAACATATTATTTTGACAGCGCTGACACACTGACACAGCTGATGAAAGTAACTTGTTCTGAAAATATGGCGCTGCTCAAAGTGGTGAAGCACAAGCAGGAGTATAAATTAGTCATTATTATTATTAATTATTACCTCCGCCAAGGAGGTTATGTTTTTGCCGGCGTTTGTCTGTCTGTCTGTTTGTCCACAACATAACTCAAAAAGTTATGGACCAATTTTGATGAAATTTTCAGGATAAGTGGGAAATGGCCCAAGGACCAATCGATTAGATTTTGGTGGTGATCCAGATTATCATGTAAATCTGGGATATTAAAAAAAATAAAGATTTATTGATTGAGTTGGATATTAATCTCTACCAAAATGGTTTATGCTGGCATTATCATTGGGTTCTCAGAAGTCCGTCTGCTGGAAAAGAACATCTCCACATTATGGGGGACTGAACTGCCTTGGCGGAGGTTTGCGCTCTCGGATTGCTTTCTAGTTATAAATTATTTTGTGAAAAGGAGTGCAGTTATGTGGCGGCAGAGGATGTGGGTGAAATGGTGATTATGTTTTGTGTAGTTTGTCGCAGGTTTGAGAGCAAGGTGGATAAAACGTGGTCATTTTTCAAAGGTACGAGCCAGTGATATGACGAGTTCTGCTGCCTGTGAGTTGCAGCTCCTTGCCAGGAAAGCGCATAAAGCAGAAACTAGCGTACATCAGAAGTATTTTTGTGTCAAAGTGCGGCTTGAAAACAGTGTAGTCTAATTATTAAGATAATAAATGAACTGAAGTCTACAGTTTTTGTAGGATCAGAGTCATCAGACTGAGTCGTAGCATTTCTGAGGGCAGTTTTCAGTTCTTGATCAATGTCATTTCAGACCCACAATTCTGCAATGAAGTTTTCAAATGTAAAGCACTGAATATGGAAATAGGCATGCTTACTTTATGTGAGCAAAGCTTATTATCCTCCCATTATACCTGGATATGTTGTCGGGCGAGCAGGCCGAGTTGTTTCCAGTTGACACGCTGGTGTCCATGCTGTCAGAACTCTCCAGGCTCAGGGTGTCGTAGGGCTGCTCCCCTGCTGACGGCGGTTGGTGGTGCAGGATAGAGTGGTGCAGAAGAGGAGGCCCTACAGAGCCGTGGCTCAGACCTGTGCTGTAGGCCACCACAGGGGAGTAGGAGGGAGAGGATAAGGTGATGAGATGGGGCTGGGAGCCGTGGAGCGCCTCCCACTGGCACTGAGCCTCCACTGCAGCTCTCTGTTTGAGCTCGGCCAGACGGCGTCGCTGCTCTTCAATCACCTGCTGACCTGGAAGCAGAAGAGTTCTGATTAGTGGACTTGTTCTGCCTTCACTCCAATATGACACACACTGCAAACAACACAAGTCAGCAGAGATCCATTAATTTATGTTTTCACCTGCATCTGAAGCATATTTTACAGTTGCATGATTACTCAAAAACTAATTTGATCATTTTCCCAAAACATGAGCTAAAGTTAAAGCACAGCCTGAAAAAGAAAACCATTAAACTTTTGACTAGTGTTCTTTTGTCTTCAGGCTTTGCCACAACACTGACTGATCACAAGGTGAACCATCCAGACACGAGTGTATTTATACTACAATCAACTGAAATCCTTCAACTAAGTACAACTGATCTAATAATAATAATATTAATAATAATAATAATGTTGATGATGATGATGATGACGACAGCTGAACAGAACTGACTGTAAAGGCAATAATTCATGTTTATTAAAGGGAAACACTACTCATGTTTTTGATGTTTTTATTTCATTAGCTAATGTCAGAATGATCTCTTTTCACTTTGAGATTAAAGACCATAGTCCTACTTAAACTTATTGTTTAATGAAGCCTGAGTTTAAAAAAAAAGTATTTTAATTTCATGTCGTAAAATAACACGTAGAAGCCCAAGGGGATAAGTACTTTTTACTCAGCGCTTTAACAGTTAAGCCGTTGTCAAATTTCAAATTGATGCGGCTGTGGAGCCGATAATGGGGAGAAGCGTCTGAGCGTGGCGCTCAGGTCAATAACTCCAGAGGAGGAGCGTTCTGAACACTGAATATAAAAGATTTATTTTTCATTGGCAGGAACCTTTATTGAAGACTGATGGAAGCAGAAGCAATGTTCAGCGTAACAGACAAAGAAAAAGATGAAAAGAAATATTCAGGGAGAAGAGTTAAAGGCAGAAAAAAGATGGAAGAGCGAATAATGAAGGCAGCAAGCTTAGTTAAAGTCGAATCAAATTAACACATCACATTCTGGCAAAAGCTTTTTTGGATAAATCAATAAAAGTAAAATGTCAGACTGGATGAGCGCGTGGAAAACAGGGTTTTTTTTTGCGAAGGCTTATTTTGAAATTTTTAGACAAGTTTCTGGCTGTTTACCAGTTACACTCTATATAAAATGCTGGTATCTAAATCTCTACTTGTTTGGTGTCTACATACAAATGTTACTCTTAATTTATGTACAGGAGACTTTATTAGGTACACCTGGCTCATACCGGGCTGGACCCCCTTTTTTCCTTTCATTCAACAAGCTGTTTAAAGCATTCCTCAGAGATTTTGGTCCATATTGACATGAGACCACACCGATACACCACCGGCAGCCTGGTGACTTTCTGTCAGCTCAAACAAGTCTGGCCTCTGACCTCTGCCATCAATGAGGCATTTTCCTCCAGAGAATTGGTGCTCAATGGGTTTCTTCCCTTTCGGACCATTCTCTGTAGACCTTGGAGTTGGTTGTGCGTGAAAATCTCAGTATGTCAGCAATTAGTGAAAAATTCAAACCAGCCCGTTTGTCACCAACAACCATGTCACATTCGTGCATTCATATTCTGAACTCGCTTATTCCAATTAAGGGTCACGAGGGGGCTGGAGCCCATCCCCATGGTCATTGGGTGAGAGGTGGGGTATACCCTGGACAGGCCACATGTAGACAGACAAACACATTCACATTCTCACTCATGCCTACGACCAATTTACAGTCACTAATTCACCTAACCTGCATGTCTTTGGAAGTGGGGGGAAGCCGGAGCACCCGGAGGGAACCCACACAAACACGGGGAGAACATGCAAACTCCACACAGAAAGGACCAGGTCGGAAGCGAACCTGGGACCTTCTAGCTGTGAGGCAACAGTGCTAACCACTAAGCCACCGTGCCGCCCATGTCACGTTCAAAGTCATTTAAATCACTTTTCCTACTCATTCTGATGTTTGGTTTGAACTTCAGCAGATCCTGTTGACAACGTCTATGTGCTAAATGCAGTTTCTGCCATATGATTGGTTGATTAGATACTTGCTTTCATGAGCAGTAGACCGGCGTACCTAATAAAGTGGCCGGTGAATAGGGCTAGGTGATATGACTCCAAATGAATATCACAATTATTTCAAACTTATCGAGGTAAAAGTTTTTAAATAAGCTTTGTGTGTGTGTGTGTGTGTGTGTGTGTCTGCTGCTCTCATAGTTCTGATTTTTAAAGCTGGGATATTTTTCCAAATGAAGGAGTGCACAAATGTTATCTTCCTGTTTCACTTGTGTAATTTTCATCATTTTGGAGCCCTAAGTAGAAAGAACATCACAGCATGTCACAAAAAGAAAAAGGCAGAAGATTCTGATGTATTTAGTTATGTAATGTGTGAGAATAAAATCAGTGATTTAATGTTTTAGTAACTATGGTACAATGTAGAAATGATTTATTACGAACTAATGCCTCAATTATGCACCATGCATAATTTATAATTAATGAGAGAACAGAAAATCCACGTCACGCTCAGTTAGCCATTACACAATCATTAAACAATAATTAATAATCAGTGCATAATGACTGTTTCAACATTCAGACGTGTTATTTGTTGTACAGTGAGCTTGAGCAGCAGACCAGCGGTCTCTCACAGCTTTTACCTTTCTGCTGCAGAGCGAGCTGTCGCTTGGTCTCGATGTCCTGCAAGGTGGCTGCCAGGTTCCTGGGGAGACTACCAGTGGAGTTGGCTGCAAGCAGGGGGCTCTGAGGAGTCATAGGAGACAAAAACTCAATATTAAACTAGAGCAGTACTAATTAGAGGGCATCCCTCTGCTAGCGTTAAAATGCCGTATATTTCAAAGTTAAAGAAAGTCATAATTAACTCGTGCATTGGATTTAAAAGCAGAGTACAGAAAGTCTCTACATGTGTGCATGTGCATGTGTGTGTGTGTGTGTGTGTGTGTGTGAGTGAATAGACGTCCCTCTCTATGTGTGAATGCATACGTGTGTACACGCGCACACAAACAGTTTGGGCCGGTTTCACAGTGTACTGCAGTTTGAAAGTGTTGCATTTCCAAAATTGCTAAAATTTCCCCATTCTGATGGTATCAGCACCCCAAAACAATTCCACATGCAACCTCCAGAGGCCGCCACAATTTAGAGGAGGAAGGCTAAGTAATGTGCAACATGTAATTCTGTAGAATGACTACAAGAAGAGGAAATACATAGAATATAATTGTGCATCTGAAGCTCTTTGTCGAATTGAACATTTTGAATTTAACTTCAGGAGGAATCAGGGAGGGAGCTGCACTGGCTACATTTGTGAAAAAATCCTCTAGGCTAGCTACTGAAGCATATAACACAGCAAATTAGAAAGCTAATATCTGCTAGCATTATTTCTCTGCCACTCACACTGATCAAAATTAAAAAGAAAACGCCACAGAGTCAGTAAGCTGTTTAAAGCCTTGGTCACAACTGGATGCGCGAATTGTGGGATTGTACGTCCCCTGCGAATTGTGGGTGCCATGGGGGCCATGGAGGTAGAGGACGGCGTCGGCAGAAAGGCGTACGTCTGCCTTGCAAGTCACAGGGGCTGTGGTAGAATCTACATTCTGAAATGTGCTCTTATGTTGAAAGGCACTCAGGCAACGAGAAACTTGTCTTCCGAATATCTCGGGTGTGTGACACTTTGGTGTCAAGTAATGGCTCAGCGAATGGCATGGATGTACGTACGGACAGACAGATGGAACCCATGTCTGTAGCTCTGCCACCACCGCCACGGGAGCCAACAACAATGGTTTCGAGGGAGAAAGAAGTGAGACAGAGAGAGAAGGAGAGACTTGAATTATTGTGTCCACGGAGGTGTGCAATATCACAATATCATGATGGATGTTATTTCACACCTCCATGGAAAAAATAGTTACGTTCTCTCCTTCTCTCTCTCTCTCCAGCTCACGGCCTCCTTTTCCTCAGTGAAGCTGAGATAGACTCCACACAAGACAATATACATTAGACGAATGATCAATTATTCAACTTCCTAAAGGCGCAGTCACACTTAGACGTTTGAGCCAACACAGACGAACTTACTTGCAAACGTTGGTGTCCGCTAGCCTCTGCTAGTCTGCCATCCTCCGCCAACGAAAGTCGATCGCGTCCAAAAATGTCAACGTGTTTAAAATTCCTCACCATTTACCGGCGTACCTCTGGCTACGTTGGAGACTATTAGAGAAAGTTAATCCGCTAGTCAAAGGTACTGGTGCGATCGTCTATGCTGGGTGCTGCTCAGAATCACTGGACAGTGGTGTGTTGAAGCCCTCTCCTGCAAGTTGCCACGTTGGCAAAGGTCCTGCTTGTTCTAATGGAGCGCCAGCTAACGACCGCTTCTGCTGGCCTCCACTAGCAGCATGTTGTGGAACGGCGTGCTACATTTGAGGTTCGCTCCCAAACTCCGGGAACGTGAGTTTTGCTGCCGTTTGGCCAATTTTCTCAACTTTGCCCTGCTTTCACCACACACTGGGGTAAAGGTCATAGCGTGACTGTGCCTTAAGCGACTTCCTCTGTGAAATTGTCACATCACTTCTTAACACACTCACTTACACACCCACTGTGGAACACCCACTCTACCTTGGAGCTTGTGTTGCGTCCCAGCGTTGCTGCTCCGTGCTGCAGAGGCGATACAGAGCCTGATTTAGGCTGATGAAGCGATTGTCCTGAATCACTGTCCAGCTTTGAGCGAAAAACCTGAAGGAGGGAGAAATAAAGACAGGCAGCAGAGATCACAACCAGGAAGTACCGATAAAACGGGTTTTAGAACAGCGCACAGATGAACATAAAGAAATCCACCATGGATGAGCTGCAAGCACCCGCTGGAAAACACGTCCCAGGCCACAGATGACACACACAGACCTGGATCGGCAGTCTAGTCCTCTTCCTTCTATATCTATACCTCTTTGATCCGGCTTACTTACAGTACGTACAAAAGGAGTGTGTGGTGAAGGTTCACAGTACTTGAGCATGTTTACACATTCAAACTTATCTGAAGTGATAAAGGGATCCCGACTGAAGTTTTCTGCAGAGTTTGGCTGCTCCTGTTAAGCACTTTCATTTTTTTAAAATCCAAACTTACCTCACATGAAAGAAGTCCCTCTATTTCATCAAAAACAAAAACTGACAAATGATCACCGCAGCCGTGTGCATAAAATAAATAACAGCAGGGAAGTGTATTGTTGACTTTTCCTGTACTGTGAATGCAGCATTATTTTTTTTTTAAATGACATTTTAAAAAAGTGCCCCCCTCCCCCAATCATATAAATGCTGTATACACTGTCAGAGATTGACGTCCTGCTCTGCATGAGTTAGTAGCAGCAGGCTGAAGGCATGATGAGGCATTGTAGCATAGAAACAGCTGGAAAAAGAGAAAGAAAGCCCTCTACCTGCAGTGCCGGCCTGCGGCTGGACAGTGACTTGGCTGGAAGAGAGGGAGGACAGAGCTGGCTGCAGTGTCCAGCAGCCATCAGCTCCTGGTACCACTGCTCTAAATCTAGCTTGTGGAGATGAGACCTACTGCCCTCAGACTGGTACTGAAGAACCACAGTCACAGCACGGAGAATGGAAAGAAAAACAGAGGAAAAAAATGACAAGAGAAGTGAAATTAGCAAGCATGTAAAGACAGAAGAAAAGAAGCAGAAACATTTTAAATACTCTGATAAAGCTGTAATTGTTGTTTTTTTAATTCTTTCAAAGTATATTTCTTCTCAAAATATCCTCAACATATTTTTCTATGTTTCTGCTGCAATGTCCCAGTTTCCCCACCAAGAAAATTAAAATTTCATTCGATTTTGTACTTATACTTTTGTAATTTCTGCTAACTACATTTTCTGTTGCAGCAGGGATCAAATTAAAAGCGGTTTATCGCTTAAATTACAACCACACTTTCAAACTTTGGAATAACTTTTGTGTGATACCTTAGATGATTTGAGGTGGTCAGTCACGCCAGACATCAGTGTACTGAGCTGAACCAGAATTCCTTTCTTAATAGCTATAAATGCTGTTTTATTATCATTATTGATAGAATCCACACATTACATTAGATTGTCCAAGAATCACTATTTATAAAACCTATCTTCATGAAGTCATACAACAAACACTGACTAAACGCTGCATGTTGGCATGCGTTACGTTAATACAGCTGGTCTCGTTAAGCTGCCATCATTAGCAGCGGTTTTGTCCTATTTCTCTCCTGCATGCTTGCACAGAAATTCACTGCGCTCATGTGCACCTGTCACATTAAGGTACCGTGCACCTTTAAACAAGTGCACCCACGGAGCGGGCAACACAGCACACACCTCCACAGACAGTGAGGGGGAGGAGCCATGATGAGAGGGGAGGCAGGAGAAGGCGGGGTCTACTGCTCCAGACAGCAGGGGTTGGCGAAGCGGGGAGGTTGGGGACAACTCCACCTTTGGCATTCCATACAGCTGACTTAAATGGCCGACAGTCACATAGTCCTTCCCAAAGACACACACAGGGGGAGAGAAGGGCAGAGCGGAGTGAAGACAGACATGTCAGCAAAAGAGGAATCAGAAAGGAAACACTGGCAGGTTCAGTTAGTGAGCTTCTGCATCGACCATTAAGGTGTGAGGGAAGGATGATCTAAAAGAAAATGGTAAGACACCCAGCCAAAGACGACACAATGCACAGCATCAGCATTAGGACTGGACTGACGTAAACCACCATATCATCCACACCGCCCACTCTGACATTTGATTATTATATACAGTCCTGACATTATAAGCCGATTCTGGAGGAAGGCTTTATTCTGAATCTTGCTCTGAAGGGATGCATATATTGTAGGGGGGTACCAATTAACCGATACAAATCGAAAATCGATTTTAAAGTAATAGATACAAACAACTACATCGCTACGCAGACCCCTGAATTGAACTCAGTGTACTATGAACCGGTCGATGGCTCAATTTTAACATTATAAATCAGCTAAATTTATTTCGCTGCCACTTCCACGTCTTCAAACTCTTCTAAAAGTTCAAAGGTTGGCGCGAGGCTCTCACGAGACTGGTCACAGGAACTTTGAACTTGGCGAGATAAAACCAAAATCGACATGTCTGATAGTCATATGGGGTATGTAGCCGATTGGCCGGGACAACATCACCTCGCCAGATAAGATAACTTTCCTTTTACACAGGATGTATTCAGGTTTGGGATTTATGACCTGAACTCTCACCCTCAGCCAGATGGAGATTAAAGCTACAAAATGTCTCAACTATCCACAGGGGACGAGAACACAACAAAGGTCTCACTTGGGTGCACTTTGTGGGGGAAAACCAAGCTTTTGATCTCAAACAGAGACAGCCAAGCCATCG
>OMMV01071833.1:0-10607 GCA_900302635.1 Chatrabus melanurus
AACTGTATCTGCAGTGGCAAAAGGCAGAAAACAAAAGAATACACTTGGATGTTACCACTTAATCAGCCGTGAATGATAATTTTTGCAGAGTGTTTGAATTTACCAGCTCACCTAAATTTCTTACTTTAAATGACTTTATGGAATACAATCATCACAAAGCAACAGTGAAACTTGATTAGTCAACAGCACCTAATGCAAATGAGCTAAATCTGCTGACTGGAGGCTCTTCAAGTCCAACGCTGCAAACTGTAAAAATGAGAAACTGAGGGGAGCCAGAGAAGCGCATGTCACCTTCTTTGATGCCGTACATGGAGTTTGCAGCATGGCATATCAGTCAGTGTGAATAACCTTGTACTGTAGTTGCGTATTATGCATGTCTTTGTGAAGGACACACATAAAAGGACTGTAAAAATAATTTGTCATTGGAGGGAATAAAGAGACAAAGCAACTGACATCCTCTGCTGCACAGAATTAAACCCGGGTGTCACACAGGATTATTTCTTTATCACTGTTGCCCCGTTTGGTCAGGGTTCTTAATATGCTCCGTAAATGCTCACTAGTGAGCCAGCTTCTTTGTAATTTCACTTCACAAAAAAAGGCTATTTGCTGCTTTTATGCTTTTTGTAATATGCTTTTTGTAATTGCAATAGTTTTAATAAGTTGAACTCCACTGTGCTGTCAGAAAAACTATAAGACTGAATGTCTCCGTCTGAGTGAGTCACCATAAATGCAGATAGCCGCTACAGCACAGAGTGTGCGTCAGCGACGGAGGCGGAGGTGTTGGACAGTGGTGTTGGTCAGTTGTTGGTTGCACACTTGCTTCAGTAGCTATGAAGTGCCACTTTGGAAAAGCAATCATGTTGACAGTGATTGCACACGTATGATGATGTGCTTTTCATTTCTAGCCATCTGACTTCTGATGCATTGCATCCAAGCCACGTGGTTGTCAACTGCTCCCAGCTGCGGAAATTGCTCCCAGCAAGCTTAAGGTCATGCTCGCAGACATTCCCGTATCAACAGGATGGTTGACCAGCTGGGCGAGAATCTTCAGCCAGCTCCCTGTACAGCAACCCTTGTTTGGGAAGTGTGAACATGCTCGGGATACCTGTTCGGTTGTAAACCTCTGTGTTTGTCTTGTGCAGGATACATGTTAGGCACTCTAGGTGGAAGCTGCTCAGTCATTTTTCCTATCTTGCGTATGCTGTCCATGCTTTGCTGCTGTACAGAACAATAATAAAGATGCATGCCTGGTAGACTGACAGCTTGGTGTTCTTTGAGAGGTAGTTGTTCCTCCAGACCCTGATGTTCAGTCTGGCTATAACAGATACAGCCTTGGCAATTCTGTTGACCTTGGTGTCCAGATTGAGTGAGTTAGAGATGGTTGAGTCAAGGTATTTGAAGCTGTGCACTTCCTTGAGAGTGTCCATCAATGGCAATTGCTAGATGGGAATCCCAGTTCTTTGCCATGCCATTCATCTTTAGGCTGATGGTTTATGCTTACAGGCATGGGCCAGATGGTTGAAAGGTTGCTGTAATTGGCCCTGGATGTAGGACACCACAGTTGCAGCATCTGGAAAGAGTAGCTTGCAGACCAGCATTTTGGCGATTTTGGTGTTGGAAGAAAGCAGTGCAAGGTAGACGCCCTCTCTGTTGCCTTCAAAAGCATTTTGTAAGAGCGAAGAGAAGAAGATTCCAAAGAGGGTCTGTGCCACAATACATTCCCTGTACAATTTCTCATGGAAGGAGTTGATGATGTTCAGCAGATTTTGGGGACAGCCAATCATCTCCAGCAGCCTGAAGAGCACACTTCTGCTGACCAATTTGAATGCCTTTGTCAGGTCAATACATGATGTAGAGTGGCATCTGCTGCTCACAGCATTTCTGCAGTTGGCATAGTGAGACGAACATGTACATTGTAGAGCCGCTGGCTCTAAAACCACACTGTGACCCAGGGTAGATGTGGGAAGCAACACTCTTCTGTGGCATCTGGTTGAATCAAGAAGACTTTCCCTATGATGCCGAGGAGCGATATGCTATGGTAGTTGTTACGATCATTCCAGTCACCTTTGTTTTTGTACAGCATGACAATGTTAGAATCACTCATGTCCTAGGGGTGTATCTCTTCTCCCTCATACAGTTGTTGAAGTAGTGCTGCTTTTCCACTCTTCTCAGATGGTATGTCCTTGTTCCTGGGGGCAAGAGAGTTGAAGGCTTTGCAGAGCTTTTCAGTGATCGGTATTGCAAACTCCTTCATTATTTGTAGTCTGGGATGACTTCCACAGCAATGTCAGTCACCGTGTTCTAAATTGCATACAACTCCAGGTATTGCTCAACCAAGCAATCAAGTTCCTTATCTGGGTTGGGGATGGCCATGGTGGACTTCATTTTGGAAGCAGTCAAGCCAGTTGCCTTCTTGATGCTGCCGAACATTGCACTCATATTTCTGATGTGAGCTGCTGACTGGATACTGCTGCACAATTTTAACAGCAGGCGTTGTCACAGTGGCGAACAGTGTGTTGGGCTTTATTCCTTGCAGTGCTGAGAGCTTTACTCGTGACCTGACTTGGTGTCTTTTTGTAGGCGAGAATGGATTTGTGCTTGTTTTCTGTCTTGGACTGGTGGATTATCTTGGGCATGATCCTCACTTTGCCGGCCAATAAGGACTGATCAGTATCACAGTCAGCACTGGAAAGCTGTGAGGGAGGAAGACTGCTGGTGACAAGGTCAAGTTGGTGCCAGTGGTAGGATTGTGGGTGTCCCTAAGATAACCTGTGAAGATCCTTTCCCTTAAAGTTTGTGTTTGTCACACACAGTACATTCTGGCAGCATAGCTTTAACAGTCTGTAGTCATGTTCCTTGATCTTGCCTATTCTATGCGGGCCTTGACAGGTGGACGAGGCTTCATTGTCACCTCCTACCCGAGCACTGAAGTCTCTGAGCAAGTACAATCCTTCAGTATTGGGTTGTTCAGCATGTACGTTCCTAGTGAAACTGGCTAAAAGGTATTGTAGGCAGTATGTTCATCATCTTCATGGTGCAGATTTTTTGACAGGCTGTTCTCCATTCTGCAGAGCACTGTCTTTGTCAGCACAAGTGATTATACTCTGCAGAAAGAGATGAGAAATCTAATTTTATCTGACAGTGTTTCTGTCACTATATCTGCCTTTCTTTAGGTAATCAATAAAATGTTTATTTCCTCAGGTGGATGTATCAAATTACACCATTTAATTTTTTTTTTTTTTTTTTTAATGATGGAAGGTGTGGTTGTATTGAAAACAAAATGTTCGTAACGTGCTTGGTGCTTAAATAGCAGCGTCAACAGAGACCTGTTAAAAGTGCATTTGACCTCGTGGGAAAAAGAGAAAGAAATAAAAAAAACACTGGAGCGGCAGTGAGCTGAAACCAAATGGGTTTTGTTCGTGCCTAAGACACTCATGTCTGAGTCATTTTCTGATTGTACAACGGTGTCTATTCCGATTTACAGTACCTTTTGATGAGCTTCTGGGCTCAAAGTGACTGTAAGTCAATACAACAGGAGAGGAGAACAGAGGAGTGCAGCAGGGACTTATGTATAAAAAGAGCTCTGTTTTCGGGATTAATAATATAGAAGAAACCTGGATGAGAATGTGGGCGACACTTGCCGTGGGGTAGCTCAAGATGGAATGTCTATGTATTCATTCATCCATCCAACTTGCATTCAACCATTATACGTGCATGTGGCTTATGGCCCATTCACACTGACGATTGGCCCGGCATTTGCCGACGGAGTTCGAAAAGTTGATTGATGTCGACAAGCGCGGGGGTCCGCCAGACTCTACAGGGGCTGGGTCGACGTCGGTCAGGCAGCGCTGGTGTTTGTCGTGGTGTCGTCGACATGCTTGAAATCTTCGATGTTCATGCTGGAATGCTGGTAGGAGCTGGGCTCCGCTGCCATCACCTCTGCTGGGGCTCCATTTCTGCCCTGTTCACCTACGCCGGTCTCCGCTGGCCAACGTCAGAGGTCATTCGGTTCCTGGAGCCTAGAGATGGTGGACGGCCCAGAGAGGCTGTGACAGGAGTGTGAGCTTGAGGTCTGTGAGGTGGCGGGTGACGAGGTCGCGAAGCTGCATGGGGTTTGTGTGGGCTGCGTCGCTTGGCGTCTCAGGTGTTGGGTCGGTGATCGGCTCCGCCGGGCTGTGCTGCTGGTGAACTGAAACATATGCACGTTTAAATTTAAATTAAATCTATGCACATACATATTCAACACTGAAATCTGGCCTTGCAGTCCAACATGATCCAAACAAAACCACAGTGTGAACTGGAGAAATTATTGCACTGATATTTCATCTCCAATGATTATTTATGACCTGGTAGTTTATTAAGTTCTCTAGAAAGCCTGTGGATCGTTCATTTTTTGGCCTCACTGCCTTTGTGCCACTTTTGCTCATTTATGGATTGCTTTGGGAAGAAATGTAGTACTGCACTGTTATTCCTTTTTCTCTTTTAAGGGGGTGGGGTTGTGGGGGTCAGAGGGCACTGGAGGCAGATGCACTCGCTGTAGATGCATGCACGGCTGTGGACAGTCCATAATACTGGTTCAGGGGCCCAGTTCCTGAGTCAGGCTCATGTTCGATTAAGTCCTGTAAGAAAAAGTAAGAACAGAAAGTAAGAGCAGAAAAATAATAACCTGCCTGACTCAGGTCAGGTACACAAGAACACCCGTGCACGCTCTAGTTCTAGGTATAAAATGCAGACATGTCACAGCTCTACCCAGGACCCTGCAAGTCAACTGAAACTGAAACGTTCCTAACATGCCAGTTGGCAGTTGTGACTGATCCACTTTCAGGTCGTGATCCAGTTTTTAGGGTTTTCAGGTCCTGCAATAAAAGTCACACAACCACAAATGCACAACCAAATATTATTAATTAGTCATAACAACACCATTGGGTCATTTCATAGCAATTTATCATTTTCCTATCCATGAATATGACCAATTTTACTCTTTTATTTTGACCTCAAAATCTATTTATGTTGATGTAAGGAATACAGTTATGCTATTTCACAGCTAAGCAGTGCACATATCAGGAAATTGTACCTTTGGCAGATAGTTTTTTTTTTTAAATCTTGATCACAGTGGACCATAACAGCACTGATGGTAACAGCACTGACAAAAGCACTTAGCAGGCATAAGCCATATGCTTTAGTGTGTATATTTTTGATAACAATTGGACGGTATTTGTTCTATGAACTGATATGCAATCTTTTTCAGTACCTATGTCAATAAAGTTAATAGCACAGTAACATCACTGACTCACATTAAACATACTGGTTAAAATATCTCAGAAACTTACCAAATTCAACAGATCAGACTCTCCTGGCCACTATTTTGAACGTCCCTCCAAGGTCAAAGACAGTGGGAGCCACCTATTGGCCAAGTGAAGAACTGAGGGAGGTGTTAGTCTTTCAGCAATGGGAAACCTATTGTTTGGTCACAGCACTGACATGTTACCTTGGGGCCATTGGTAACAATGGAAAAAATAATACCTTATAAGGGGAACTGCATACTTAATGTAGTGGAGTGTGAATTAACATCATTATTTAACTCAAAAAATATAAGAATTTCCTCCAAATAGAACTCTTTTATTTTTGACCAAGGGTTAGGGACACAGCCATATTTCATTCAACTTTCATTTTAATTCATCATATTAAACATGTTAATCATGGACAGGGGTCTTTATTGAGTTAATTCTTCAGGATACCATTCAAAATCATGTTTACACTGATTATACTGACCTGAAGAAAGAATTATCCTTATCTAGTGAAAGCCTATCAGACGGGGCACACAATATTTAATTACTGTGAAATGACCCTAAAATTTAAACCTAGGTTCAGTTCCTGTTCAAACTACCAGTCTGTGTCCTCGGACAAGACATTTCATCTACATTGTCCCAGTCCACCCAGCTGTAAATGGGTACCGGCCTTGGATGGAGAAGTACCGTCCAGGGGGAGACGTGGACTCTCGTGCGCTTCACACGACAGTACCCAGGGATAACCACAGGCACCAATAGGCCTCAGGGCCTGGACTGCAGAGTATGCATCTAAATTATTGCTAATCTTATTTTATATTGTTTTAACAATGCATGCTTTAATATGTTGCTCAAAACGCAGGTATTTGCAATCTCCAGGAAAATATACAAATAGACTCAACCAAAGTAGTAGCGCTATGTGGAAAAGCAGTTTGCAGAGCCACAAAGGATCTGGTTACTAAAGTATGTAAATGGTGTCAACGCAGCTTTGACCACCATCAAGCACATATTAAACTCTCTTTCAGTTAATGGGTGTCAGACACCTCTCTCCTGCATGAAAGAGGAGGAAGTGTCACACGTTTCCCCACTGCTGTATGGTGATATCATTATTATGGGAATCATGTGATGACAGTTTGTTATATTGTAATTCACCCTTTAATTCCCACTTTTAATGGGCTGTTGTCTGTGAGACTGTCTAACAGTTATTAATTATGAATCTGACGGTTAAAAAATTATCTGCTGCCTGACAAGAAGAAGTGTGTTTCTGTGAGAGGAGTTGTAAAATTAGCTGCCACTGGCCTAAATCGTCAAAAAGCCAGTGTGTTAATTGGATCATTTCAGACTCATTTAGATGAGAGCAAATGCCCCCAAAAGTTCCAAAAGCTGTCTCTTCTATCTATTATACACATACAAGACAAGAGAGGTTTTCAGTGGCTTACTGTGCAGCCTTGACAAGTTTTGTGCATTTTATTTCTCACTGCAGTTCACTTTTAGTTTGTGGTCTAATTATGACTGACATTTGAGGAATTAATTTTTATAACTTTTTGGTGAATATGGGAAAGTGTCTGCAGTGTTCTCAAGTTAAGAGCAAGTCTCATTGACCTTTAGAGCTTCGTATTTGAATATGGTTCGAAAAGGGCTGAGTTAAATACCTGTGACATTTCAAAAGAGGTAGTATGACTTCAGAATTTGCACTTAGCAGAAATACCAAGTTTAACTACATTATTAAAAGACAAAGAATTTCCACCAGGCTTTACTTTCTCTCACTCGCATGAAACCGGGGGGGCCCATAACATTTTATAATTGCAATTACTTTCAACAAAATATGGATGGAAAGCTTACGTTATCCAGAACAAGATGAGTCCAAGCACAATATTTTCTGATGCCGTGAACCTAATTAAAATCCAGCAAAATTATAAGAAAGCCTCCAGGTTAAAATGTAGCACCTTCACTTCTTGATGACATCACTTCTGGGAGGGTTTTAAATTCTAAAGTCCTTCACTGTAATTCAACAGTTAACGAACAGAGGATTTGATTGTTGGGTCGGTGGCCCTATGAGATTTTGCTTAGCCATGGTAACATGCATGGCTTCTTGTTCAGAAAATGTATATCAAATGACATCTCCCTCCATGGGACAACCAGCTGTGTAGAATGGAGGAAAGGAGAAGCTGCAAACAGAGGTTTTTTGTGGGGTTTTTTTTTGCAATGTGTGGAAAATTATCTTGATTTACACTTGCTTTTGTGTGTGTGTATGTGTGTGTTTGTGTGCACATCTTTTTATAGTTGTGTGAACAAATTTTGGTTTTAAACCATTGTTGTGAAGACATTTTGGTGTTGTGAGGACATTTTGGTGTTGTGAGGACATTTTGTGTTTGGAACATGACTTTTTCAGGGACATCCATGCATTTTTCAACAAGACAATGCAAAACCTGCATCCTGCACACATTACAAAGGCTTGGCTGTGGAAGAAGAAGGCACTGATACTGGATTGGCACATCTTAAAACATGTTTGCAGGAAGAATGGGACAAAATAACACCTGAAACACTTTATCGCTTAGTATCCTCAATGCCAAAATGTCTTTTAAGTGTTGCCAGAAGTAATGGCAACATTACAAAGTGATAAATGCTTTCGAGTCCCAACTATTTTTGGAATGTGTTGCAGGCCTTAAATGCAGTAATGGATGTATATTAACAAAGGAAATGACGTTGACCACACAAAACATGAAATATCTTGGGTTAATGCTGTCTGCAATGAAATGTAAGAATCACTGCGTTGTTTTTAATTTGCATTTTCCATTCGTTCCAACTTTTTCTGATTTGGGGTTGTAATAAAATAATAAGTAAAATAATGAAATGCGAAAATATAGCTAGATTAAAAGTAAAATCATCAATAAAGTCAAGATGTAGACATTCTCATCTTTTTGAAAAAATTCAAACTTATGAATTTAGATGCGCTTTGCTTCATTTCTTTCTTTTTTTATTGCCTTTTATGATTTGACAAAGGCTATTTTTTATCCACTGGTAATATTCATATTGCAATTTAATATAACAATGAATTATTTTATTTTAAAATGTTATTTAAACATTGGACACCTTGTTTTCATTCAGGACCATGGGCAAAATTTCCTTGTTTTCATTGTTAAGTTCATTTAAAAAATGGAAACCAAGGTGGTATTTGTCTCTTTTTTGTTTTTTGTTTTTTTGCTGATCCAAAAATGATCCAATACATGACTTAAAAACTGTGATCCCAAACTGTAGGTTTTGTGATCCATTATAGCCCTAGTCTACATTGTCTGGTGAGAGGGTAACAATAATAACTTTACTTATATAGCACTTTTGGGATAAATACATAACTACTACCGAGAAAACATGCCACTCGGCAAAAGTCAGGAAAACTCGTTTTTTCCCAGTGCTCAGTGGACACATTTATTTTCAGTCACCTCGGCTCCACCCACGGTTCGAGTGCGGCGCTCAGTTCAGTGGGCTCGCAACAGCACAGGGAATAGGTGACGGGTATTTTGGAGAGATTGTTTCTGCGTTTGGACCCAGAAGTGTGCCGAGCCTGCCGCAGGCTGTCTCTAGCGGAGCACGAGGTGGCAGAGGCAGCCTGTTTTTAACAGGTTATGTTCACGTGAATGCCTAGCTGCTTCCCTCCGCTCACACTTTGGTTTCACTGTAACTGCATCAAGATTTACGCAGTTATTACTTTAAAAACAAGTCACCATGATATGAAGTCTGTATTTCACACTATCACACTAGTATGTAAACTTTGCAATTAATCTGAAGCTATTTTAAATGTTTTTACATGAAAATGTCTCAATCAAATTACTTGATCAGGTGGATCTGGTAGGAAAAATTATGTTCTGTGTCTTTGTGATTAATATTCAACCAGTTGTGGTATTTTGCAGTGACAAAGTGATCACTTGTTTTTTTTTATTTTCTTCATTTATCTAGTTCTATGTTTAATAACTCGCAAAAAAAAAAAAAAAAGAAGTCACAACTCATGTGAAGCACACTCTTTAGTGTGCTGCACACTTAAGAGCATGCTCCATGATACTCAATACCAAAGTGGAAGAAAGACCTTATGTTACCTTTGGGCACAATATCACATTCAGGGAATGTATGTTTAATAGGTTTCAATATACAAACTTATTATAATATGGAATTCGGCTGTGCTTTCCTATATTCTTCCCTACACTATAAAGGCTTAATAACACATTTATGAACTATGTAGCACTGCACAGTCCCAGTCAGCAAACACACAAACACACACACACATAGTCTGGGACATGGTCATATCCTGTGAAAATGCTCCATGCATCAATACACCTTTAATTAAGAAATGTTTGGCACATAGCCGCTGAGGTGCAGCAGCAAATTAGTGTAACTCAAAATAAACCTTCTACACCACAGCTGCAATAACTGAGTGAACCAGTCTCACTATATGGTGCGTGAATAATTAGAGCAACCGAGCAGCGTTGTGGTTGCCTGTCAGAATATGAAAAAAAATATTTTGCACAGTACTGTACATAGTGTTTTGATCACATGGAAAACTGGTGTTTACAGAAGTCGAAAACATTCACCAGAAAATAAAGAAAACTGTGATTTTCTTGTGATTTGAATATATGTATGCACAGCTTAAGTTTGATGCACTTGTTGTTGTGTCTCCTGCTCTTTTACTGGTACTATTATAATTTTTGCATAATTGTAAGTCTCCTTAGATCAAGGAAAAAAAACCATTTGTGATATGCAAATATGTAGATGGAAAATTGTGTCGTAATTATAGTATCTGTAGAACCCCAATTAAGTGGCAACTCCAGAGGTTTTTTTTAAATTAATGGTGGGGACATGATTGATTAGTGATGGGACAACAGAATCTGCAATGAATGTGCAGATGTACATTTTAAAGTAAGTTCCAAGTTCCTACTACATACATGTTACAAAACGAGGCATGTACCCTGTAAAATTCAGTGAGTGAATGAATGCATAGATAGATAAATGAATGAGTGTATCCCCTCCAGTTTGTTAACACGGTCACTCAACAACAGCAAACGCTATGATGGTGTATGTCTCTAAGTTAAAAGGGCACATAATTAAGATAAACCGTTTCATGCACTTCATCAATCCAAAAAGCAACTTTGTTTTGCTTATGTAATATCCGACAGGCCTGTTTGCCATCTGCTGAACACTGCCGAATAATCTTATCATCACATGCATGATGGAAATTAGGAGCAGGTCTGGTTGAAGTTATATGCATCTTGAAATGGTACTTGCTTGTTAGTTTCTGTCATTTCCAGTGTTTTGATCTGGTGCCCCCCCCCC
>OMMV01071943.1:2390-13831 GCA_900302635.1 Chatrabus melanurus
CCCCCCCTCTGTCTTATAGTCAGGCCAATACGGTACAATGTGATGTCAACAATTTACGGCACTAAAAATATATATATATCACTGATATTTACCCAAAAACAATCAATCAATACAGTAAGAAAAGTGAATCTGAGATCAGGATCACTCAGTCAGCCCTGTCCACTCAGTCCAGCACTGTGTTAGGCGAATTTTATGTGCAATGGGACAGACAGTGTGTCCATGCAGGTGACTGATTGGTGGGACACAATGAATTCAGGGCAGTGAAGCCAGAAACAAACCCACAACACTCAAGCCAGATTCCAGGTGGTGACGTCAGCTGGACTCAACAAATCGGCACCAATCGTCATCCAAAGACTTTTCAAGATGAAGGCATTTGATGATAACTTTTGGACGGAGTGCCACTTAAAAACCTATTTAATAAACAGACAGACCACAGTAGTCTCAAAAACGCATAAAGCAGCCAGTTTTGCATAAATATACACTATATTGCTGCTATTGCGTTTGAGAGGATCTTGATTGAGTTTTTGTTGGGGGGGGAGGGGGGACTGGTCCCTGGTTTCACTGTTCTGCACAAAAAAAAAGAAAAAGTCCAACAAAACCACAAACACAGGACACAGACCGGTTACAACCGCCAGAGAAGACGCCACATTTTGAAGGGCTGTGGAGAAATAAATTACAAGCCTCCCCAGATCAGGAGGGTGAGACGTGAGCCGACACAAGAACACATGGAAGGGTGGACGATGACACAAAGAAGAAAGTGCCAGGACCTCATGCTCTTTGAGGGGTGTGGTCACACTGCACGGGGACAAACAGTGATTGGTGTGTCAGCTGCACCCTGTGGATTCCTGGCGAGAGGAGGCGGACCATGAGCTTTTTTTTTTTCTTTTCTTTTTTTTAAATCATCCGTGCTCAGTGTATTTGACGAGGACTGGACAGGTGTTCTGGTGCTCAGACAGTCAGGTGGCTCTCAAACGTCCCATGCAAATCAATGGAGACCAACGCATTCACAAATAAAGTGCAGACGCTTTGCTGCCTGGTTTTTCTGTGAAGTCTTTGTGAAGGATGGAGACGGTGAGCAAGACAAAGAAGAAATATTGGACACACACACAAAAAAAAAAAAAAAAACTGTGCAAAAGAAGAGGAACGTACGGAACAATGTATGACTTCACACTGAAAACCAGGCAGCAAATTGTGACGGCGCACATGGTGACAGCAACTGCATCTACACAACCCGTACCTCCTCGTCCAGGTGGTCCTGGAGGTCCTTGGAGTCCTTTGGGGCCCTGCAGAGCCAATCCTGAGGGCCCAGGAGGGCCAATGTTGCCTGGAGGACCGGAAGAACCAGGAAAGCCACTGTCTCCCTTCGAACCAGGGAAACCAGGACTGCCAGGTGAACCAGGAAGACCAGGGTCTCCCTTAGCACCTTAATATGACAGAGATAATGTAGATGGATTATGTATATATATATATATATAGGACTGTGCAGAGAAAGTATTCGCTTAAAAAATAAACACAAACAAAATCTTAACAGTATGTTGTAACTCACCTGGCAACCCTGGAAGCCCTTCAGGACCTGAACCACCGTATCCAGGCAGCCCTGGAATGGAATTAAATCAAAGATAACAAATATAGTAAATGACTGTGATGGAATCCTCACACGATACTTTCCAACCAGACAACAGTATGTTCCAGAGTTTAATTAAAATATGTGCATTTTTCTCTCACCTGGCTCTCCTTTAATTCCTGCCGGTCCTGGGATGCCATCGCGACCTGGTTGACCCTTTTCTCCGTGCAGTCCTGATGCTCCAGGACGTCCAGACTCTCCTGGTCTACCGGGAGCTCCATTGAGACCGGGGCCACCAGGAGTACCATCGAAACCCTTTGGACCAGGAATACCGGGGGGACCTGATAGAACAGTAACTCGGTCAGCTCTCTCTCACTAGTCAAGTTCTAATCACTTATGTTCATGATTATGAGGATCTTTGTTAAACCTGCTCCAGTCAGGCAAACCTACCTTGGAATCCTGGGGGGCCATGGTCACCTTTGGCGCCTGGTCCACCAGGTAAACCTGGAAGTCCAGGTCTTCCTGGCGTTCCTTTCTGTCCTGAATTTCCTGGGAATCCTGGCTGGCCTGGCTCACCCTGTGAGAAAGACATAATGAAGTCAAGTGTTTCTCTAAGATCTCCTGACCGAAGGGAGAACCATACTGCAGTGGAATCCTGTACCTTTGGTCCACCTGATCCTGGTGGTCCAACTCCGGCAGAACCTGGTTCACCTTTGGCTCCGGGAAAACCAGGTCCTCCTGGTCCTCCTGGCCCTCCTGGCCGACCTGGCTGACCTGGTAAACCCTTCTGTCCCGCTGGTCCTGTGCCATAATCACAGTGCATCAGGGGCAGCTGCAGTTGCTTTAGTATTTGCTGGTGGGTTCAACCCACTTCAGACCTTTTTGCTTTGACCACTGGTCACACTGATGAACCAGGGTCTGCTAGTGCATGTCAACTGGGCATCACGACTTGGACTTCTCAGATGTTACCAATAAGCTTCTGCTCAAGACCTTCATTAAGCAACCTATTCCTAAGTCTGACGCATGTCAGAATTCGGGCTGGTTCATGTAATGATGCAATTAAACACAAAACATGTTGCAAGACTTTGTCCAACCGTCTCTGAACTCAATGAGTTTTTAGGTGCAGAGACACGTATTTGCTTTCTGATACTGACAAACCGGTCTATAAGAACCATCGGTCGGTTCCTCTTTTGTCTAAAGACCAAGCTTCTTGACACTTGAGAAAGAAGCATGGAAAAGAGCTTTCCTCGACGTAGTCCATGAGATCTGCCTGGATGATGGGTGGTTTAACCAGTATTGCTGCCTGAGTCAGGACCACTTTGATGCGGTTTAGCTGTTAGATTTTTCAACATTAATTCTAGCTTCAGAAAATCTTTGAGGTTTATTTAATTTCGTCCACAATAGGAACACAAGAAATGGGATGGTTGACTTGAAAACAAAACAGCAAGGGTCTGCAGAGCTCTCCGTAGCCTGAGTTATACACTCACCTGGAAATCCCATTTCTCCCATGCTACCCTTTGGTCCTGGACCTCCTGGGCCACCTGGGCCCCCTGGGATACCAGGATCTCCTTTAGGACCTGCACATAACAGCCAACAATGTTAGAACTCTGTTTTTACTCGCGTCTACGAGTGTACCGCATGTAGGAGCGCAAACCTATACCGTGTGGTCCTGGGAGTCCGGGGCGGCCGTCTCCTCCAGGTAGTCCTGGATCACCAGGGAGACCACTGATGCCTTTTTGCCCCGAAAAACCAGGTCCACCTGTGGAACACGCACACCCAGAGAATCATGAATACAAAACAGAATCCGTGTCCAATACTGAAGGGTCAGTGAAGCCGGTCTCAGTGGTACCTGGTAGTCCTGGTTCTCCTTTATCGCCCTTCAGAGTCTGTGGTGTGAGGGCGGGTCCTGCAGGTCCTGCTACACCAGGCTCACCCGTTTCTCCTTTGGCACCAGGACCGCCAGGTACGCCATCTCTACCTGGGAATCCAAGGTCACCTGAACGGCAGAATATGAGAAGCACAGTTGTGTGTTTTTGTTTGTTTGTTTTAATGGTGACGTGATGTTTTTAGTGCTCAGGGTTCATCTTTCTGGGCCAACCCACATCTCCAATCAGTAGATTATTAGGCTTTGTGTGTTATACTCTACAAAATGTGAGTCACCGTTTTGTGAATACCTTTAGCTCCTGGACCACCAGGCTGTCCTGGGCCTCCAGGTCCTCCAGAAGATCCTGGAGGTCCCATGGGACCCATGTCACCTTTAGCAGCTGCAGCCAGTCAGACATAAAAAAAGAAATGGTTATGGAATTATTCAGGTAGCTATTCATTCATCCAACCCACAGTCATTCATACAACCAGGAGATGGATGAATGAATTCTATATACTTCCAATATAATATGAAGAAATCAAAAATTTGATAAACTCCAGCTTTATAGGGGTGCAAAATATTTCAAAAACAGATGAATATAGTTTTCAGGATGGCGACAGTACGGATGCATTCCCTTCAAGTAACTTATTATCCGGGCGCTGACTGATGCGCTTGTTAAATAAGTCAACCTTTTAGGCGTGTTGGTGGATATTTCTGTATGATGAGTAGCGCCACACTGACAACACGCTATAGCAGATGCTAGACCCAGAAGAAATCCCTTGGTGTTGTCACCATGTTTCTAGCCCCACCCGTTTGTGATAACGCACAAACTAAATGTGTGCTGTAAACGCCAATTGTGTCCGAGACGTAAATCGATTGATGCAAGAATAGCATTATTTTCTATTGTTAACCTGAATATTCCTGTTGACAATAGAGACACTCCCACTGAGGCGGATTATAACTTGGCTTCCCAAATCCGAGCAGCAAAACGTCTTGAAGACCAAAATCTTCCAGATACTGTCACCTGGACGACTGAGAATCTTTGACACCTGATGCCGTTAAATGCAGAGTGACTGGAATTTTTAATGATCTAATATTTTACCTGGCAGGCCAGGCTGACCATCCCGCCCCGCTCCTCCGGGTGGTCCAGGTAATCCGATTGGCCCTGCGGAACCTGGGAAACCGGGATTTCCTCTGTCTCCTGGCGGACCTGGAAGATCTAGCCCCGGAGAGCCGGGATCTCCCTTCTCTCCATTTACTCCTGGAAATCCTGCGTTGATGATAGAAAGAGTTAAGTATGTGGATATGGGAATGTCAGCTGTCCAGAATTACATTTATTTACTGGACTGGGGGTTATCATGCACAAGGTCTTGGGTGACTTTAAGAAGCAAATTGACAAATTTAAAAATCCCAACACTGACATACGGGAATAGATACAATACAACATGATGTCACAAATTCTTCCTACTGTTGCAACAAGTAATCCAAATGTTAGTTCCAAATAAATAATCGAGAACAAATAATTATACAAATTAAATCTTAAATATAAGGGACGGATTATAATATTTCACATTTTGACCCCTGTACAAACTGAAATTGACCTTTGTCACCATTTTTGCTGTTTTTACCCCATAACTCCATAACATTCAGTCACAGATAGTTCAAACTATACCTTTTTAGAATCTTTATGATCAGACAAATAATATGGTATATGTTTCAATATGATTGGAGGATTTTTAAATTTTGACCCCTGTGGTACTGAAAACCTGCTTGGCCCATGCATTATATGGACACAAAAAGCTATGCAAATAAATAGACCACACCCAAACTTATATGTGTTACCTGGTGGTCCCATTGGTCCTGGAGGTCCCTGGGGGCCTGGTGGCCCGAATGTGCCAGCAGAGGGGGATCCAGGTGGGCCACGAGCTCCAGGGATACCAGGTGTACCAGGATCACCTGAACAGGCAGAAGCGACTGTCAGCTGATGTACTCTTCCTGATGCACTCTTAATGCTGTTATAACATTGTCTATTCATTTCTATTAAGTAAAGGATATTTTGGCGAATTCATTAGCATGTGAGCGTGCTAACATAGGTGCGTTTGCACCACGGGTTGGCCATGCTGTCTTGCTAACCTACATGAATAACTACGCCCAGTTGCTAACGTGCTTACATCATATTGCTAACAGTGCGAGTGTAGCAACGTGTGCTAACATTAAACGCACTTAACATTCGCTTAAAATTAGCACGTTAGCATTAGCATATCAGCAGCTCTGCATCTTTATTCTGATCTTCTCCCAAAAGTAATAGGTCTTATAAATGCACAAATATCTGTATGTTTGATACTGTCAGTTCACAAAAAGGACAAATATGACAAATATATCATCTCGGGCCGTCTGAGTCTCACTTCATGAGTATGCAACCTTCTGATAGGTGGAGGTGAATTGTGAAGCAGTACATTTATGTATCATTAACATAGACAGACGAACAAATAGACAAATAGTTCCCACATCGTTAGTAAAGTGGAGAAGATGCAACTATAAACGTGCATTTCTCTGGCAGTTAACACACTCATGCATATATAGGTGATTCTCCAACTAACTTGAAACATTTATGTACCAGTGATTTTATTTTGTCTAGTTTGATCACGTGATAAAAATGATAAGCACCAAAAGAGGTACAACTAATGTATTATTTCAAAATGTTCAAATTGATTTGAGAGGAACACACAAAATGAGATGTCCATATTAAAGGTATGTTGATGATAATTATTGTTTTCTGACAGAATAATTGGTAATTTGCCTTATTATTGTTGTTTTCGCTTTGAGTCGTGTTTAAATTATCGTCTATAAAAGTTCCAGGCTCCAAAAGTCATTACATTTTTCATGAGTGAGCTCAAAATGTTAGTCCTAGAATTTTGGTCAACTCCGTTACATTTGGGCTTTGCTGCCCTCTATTGGTAGCCAGCTGAGTTACTGAGTGAACCAATCAGATGTCTTGTTACATCTGGTGGAGAGAAACCTTTGAACTTTCTGAAGAAAAAAAAACAACAACCAAAAATCAGTAAGTAGGGTTATTTCCCACCACTTCTGTTACTCCCTCTGGCAAATTATTGATCAGAGAATTTAATAAATGTAACATGGATTAGATATGGCTTGTAGATCACTCATAAATGCAACATAACTTTCAATCCAGTCAATTGCCATGTGGCAGTTCAGAAGGCTGAACAGCTGAAAACGTCACCTCCGTTAGTCAGCTCCGTTACACGTTGTTGTTTTGGACTGTTATAAAAAATTTTAAATGTCAAAAAGTGCACTGCTTTTGTTGGTTTTGAAATCCCTTCTTATCCAGTTTGATTAATGCAACAGGAATTAAAACATTCTGAAGAACTTATTTTTAATCGTTTGTGGAACATGTAATTTGCCCCCGAGTTAAAGACTCACCCCTATTCTTTGAGACACGTGAGATCACTAACAGAAGTGTACCTTTAGATCCTGGACCGCCATCAAATCCACCTCGTCCAGGTGAGCCGGGGCTGCCAGGGAAACCAGGATCTCCCTTTGGTCCAGGAAAACCTTTAGATCCAGGAATTCCTGGCACGCCTGGAGGTCCAGGAAGCCCAAAACCAGGTTCACCCTGTCACATGGGACACCACATTGGGGTATCTTTTGTCGTACGAGTATTGGTTAAAATAGAATTATCGCTTCTGTCACAATTATTAGCTGATATGCAGTGGGATCTCGAGCCACCCTATTTGCCAGGTAGTATAGTCCAGGGATGCTGTGATTGACAGCTGCTTTGTCTAAGCTGTGGTTGGCACAGCTGTGGATCTAAATCAGGTTCTCAAACTGGCGGCCCAGGAGCCAGATGGGGCACATGAGCCAGTAATTTACAGCAGGTGACATGCCTTGTGACGTGTTAGGATGTACAGTCCAGATCATTTTCCTGCTAAACATGTAACTAGAATCAGCGTGTGCATGTAGTCTAGACGAGTTTTACCTGTCAAATCCTAGGGCGCATTGCTTCCAAACACCATGCATTAGCATGTCCGGATCTGGCTTGGGACAAAGTAAGTTAGTTTTTTTTCTTTGTTTGAATGGTTGTTGTGAAAGGACAGAACCTGGCCGGTGGCCCTCAGATCAGTTTGAGACCATTACTGCAGTTAATTTATTAAGCAGCTAGTTTATGTAAAATAGGTGCCATTGTGAGTAAAACGTGAGCTTTGGGTCCGTTTGCTTAGGTTTGGACAGGGTTGATCTTTTTGGCATGAAGCATTTGGTTTCCAGGAGGAGTCTGGCTGTACCTTAGGTCCAGGGAACCCAGGTTGACCAGGGAGGCCATCAAGTCCAGGTCTACCTGATTGTCCTGGAGCTCCGGGCTGGCCAGGTATACCTGGGAATCCTGGAGGAAAATACAATAAAAGATTTAAGAATAGAAACAATGAAGCACATTGGGGACAAGGAGAAGGTATTAAAGGAGGATGTAAGATAAATAAGGAGAAGAGGAAAGGTGCATCTACAAGAAGATGGGAAGGAGTGAAGAGCAGAAAGTGGAGGAGTATAAGGACAAGCGAGGATAAGAATGAGGGACACAAAGCAAAGGAAGATGCTGGAGACAAAAGCCAAAAAAGAAGAACCAGGGGATGATGAGGAAAAACCTGGCAGCAGCAGGAAGACGATACGGAGTGGTATGAAGAGGAGATTAAAAATAAGCACAGAAAGAGGAGCAGGAAGGTTTGGTGATGTCTGTACCTTTAACTCCTTGAGGTCCAGGTAGTCCAATCCCTGAGAGTCCAGGTTCACCCTTTGGTCCTGGTGAAGCAGGGAAACCAGGCTGGCCAGGTTGACCCGGGCCACCTAGCAACAGAGAATGACAAGCAATCAATTCGACAGCAGACACCTGGCTTACTTGGTGAAACGACCTTAAAAAGACTGTAGATTTGAATTTGACAAGTCTGTCAAACAACTTGGGTCACACATGGACTTGATTTGGTTCAAATTGTAAATTTACTGTAGTGTGACATATTTTCTTGTCAAAAGAAGCTTTTTACAACCTTTTCTCCTTCATCATCTTCTTTCTCTTCATCCATTCCTACTGCTACGTGAAGTCAATGTGTTTGATGGATGCCACACATCCTGGTTGGAATCCTTCTCCCGATTCACTGTCTTTCCTTTAAATCTTATCTTTACTCCATCCATCCCTCTTTTGCTTCCCCTGTACTTCCATCATTGATCTGCAGGCCCTTGTTCATTTCTCACAAGGGTCAGGTGAGCCGAATGGATGCAACTTATCTCTTATGGGTTTTAGGAAATGTTTGACAGCCTGAGGCACTTCCTGACGTTATTTTTTTTTCCAGGCTCGTGACTGGCCCCGGGTTGCAGTGGTTTTCCCCCCCCTCTGGTGGTTACATTACAAGAAGTTTTTAGCAATAGTGTTTGAAAAATCGGTGCTTGAGTACCTGGGCTGCCGGGGAGACCTGGCTCACCGTCCTGTCCTCTTGGTCCTGACTGGCCTTTCTCTGCTATTGACAGACCCGGCTCACCTTTAGAACCTGTAAGGTGACAACACACAAGTGAAAGGTAAGAGAATCTGCAAGAAAGTAGAGAGCAGAGCACAGTAAAAAAAAAAAAAAATTCATCCACTGATCCCATTACTGTCCTGTGACCAACTTTCGATGTTATCGAGTGAGGTTTTATGTCACCTTTTCTTCAGCACTTGCCCTCAACTATTCCTTGGAGGGTGGTCTTTGATAAAGAGTTATGATGAGTTACGTACATGAGAGTTTTCCTCCTCGGTTTTGAACATGTTCAAAATTTTCGGGAGCTCGGTTGGACGCCCGGCCAACTCAACTCAAGGTGGCTGGTGTGTCCAATTTTTACACTGAACATGGAAAGAATTACCCCACGATATCAAGAGTTGGGGACAGAGCGCACATCAGGTATGCCCGGAGTTGTAGTGAGTTGTGCCAGGCCTGCCTCAGGCCATTCTTGAGTGTGGGTGGGGCTGAGATTGCTGGAAGTCCTTTTCTCAACTTTTGACGAGTGGTGTGCCTGCTTGGGAGGGCTTGGTGCTGAATGTGGTCAGGCAAGAGCTGCTTGGGGAAACAAGCTGTGCCAAGTTGTAGCTTGGCTCTTTACAGCATGAAATGGCGCTAAACTCGGCCTAGTGTAAGAGCAGCTTAACATTACGGAATGTCTCAGTTCAACAGCTGCTGTCAAGGTCTACCTTTGTCACACCTCTACATACGTTTCAGTGCCACCAACCCTGTACACTGGGGGTCAACAATCACCTGGCCTGCATGTTTTGCATGTGTACCTGCTGCAACCACAGCTAGTTAGTCAAGTCTACTGTTTCCAAGCTCTTGATTGGCTGAACACGCCTGACTTAGTGAGTTATCAGTGGGTGGAGCAAGTCTAATAGAGAGACTGATTTTTGAACTTCAGATCTTGTTTAGTCTTGTGGTGGTAGATGAGGCCACACAAAGTCTTGTTCTTATTGTTGCCATCCCTAGTCAGAGTGAACCCAAGTAGCTGCCTTTACCAGAACATCCATCCTATAATATCTTGTAGCCTTGTCCAGTCTGGTGGTAAGTTTTTGGAGTTTTGTTTCACTAGTGTCAATGAGGTTGATGTCAATGGTGAATATGTTACAAAGTGATCATCCATTGATGGCGAAGAAGGTATGGAAACTAGCCAGTGTTTTTTTCAGATACATGCTGAACCTTGTCCTCTTACCAGGTGAACCTTGAGCTCCAGGTCTTCCTGAGTCGCCCTGGACTCCTTTCTGGCCTTTGGACCCCTGAGGTCCAAAGCCAGGTAACCCTGATGAACCTCTGTCTCCTGGAAGTCCCTGGGGCCCTGGGTCACCAGGGAGCCCTCGCTCTCCTTTCACCCGCAAAGACCCCTATATGCACAGATGACATTAGGTATGAATAGATTTGATGTATGGATCAAACCCCACAATGATTGGACCACCTGAATAAAGCTACCTACAGAAGCTCCTTTAGGCCCAGGCGGGCCAGGCTGTCCATCACGACCTGGCTGACCATCCAGTCCTGGCAGACCATGTGGTCCAGGGAAACCAGAATCACCCTTCTCTCCTATCCCTGCGCTGCCTGCGATGGCACTACCTGGCTCTCCCTTCTCTCCAGTGAATCCAGGAGAACCTTGAAGACCAGGAAGACCCTGCAGAGAGGAACACACAGGACAGGAAAGGAAAACATCAAGAAAACAAGATAATTTAGTTGTCAGCATTTTGGTTTTAGTCTAGATTATACAACCCCACATCAGTATGGAAAATGCAAATTGAAAAAATGCAATGATTCTTACATTTACTTTGATTTCTATTTCATTGTAGACCGTATGAACCCCAGATATTTCATGTTTTGTGTGGTCAACTTCATTTCATTTGTTAATATACATCCATTCATGCATTTCAGGCCTGCAACACATTCCAAAAAAAGTTGGGACGGGAGCAATTTAGGGCTAGTAATGAGATAAAAACAATTAATGATATTTCAAACAGGTGATGTCAACAGGTGACTGTAATCATGATTTAGTACAAAAGCAGTATCCATGAAAGGCTGAGTCTTCGAGGAGCAAAGATGGGCAGAGGTTCTCCAGTTTGTCAACAAATGCATGAGAAAATTATAGAAATGTTTAAAAAAATGTTCCTCAAAGAAAGAATGGAAGGGATTTGCATATTTCTCCCTCTGCAGTGCATAATATCATTAAATGACTTGAGGAATCTGGATAAGTTTCAGTGCGTAAAGGGCAAGAGCACAAGCCTAAACTGAGGTCTGAGGTCCTGATGAGGAAGACACGGTGCGTGCAGCTGAAGTTTGACTGCGGACTGGATTACCAGCTATCGGCGTCTGGACTCCTCACCCTCACCATTTGCAGGACTTCAACACACGGCATCAGAGTCGAAGTAGACGGATTAGGAAGATTGTGTTTTTATATATATTTTTTGGACACTCTGTGCATGTGTTATATCTCTTGTTGGACTTTGTGCTT
>OMMV01071947.1:2286-17560 GCA_900302635.1 Chatrabus melanurus
TGCAGGCTCAAGAGTTTCCCGGCTCACCAAATGCCTTATTACTCCACTTTTGTTTGACTGGAAGGTGATTTGAGCTCAGGCCCTTTTTGCTCTCCAGTCAACACGCAGGCGTGCCAGAAGGACTCTGTGAGCCACACTTCACTTACTTTGATTGTTTTTGGTAGAAATTGCTATTTTGGCTGGCACCCTCTTCATGAAGTAGCACGCCTGGAGTCTGGTTTAGTGGGGACGGTCTGTGCATGTGGAGGTCTGCTGAAAACCTGATGCTGGTGGAGGAAAACCCCCCCCCAAAAAAAAAAACCTCTGCACTTGGCTAAAACTGTTTTTTCTTTCTTTTCTTTTTTTACATGCTGCTTTAAAGGGTTAGAATGTGAACACAAGATATTCTGGAAATGTGATGTCACCCAGCAACATTCTTATATTCTAAATATGAACGTGATGACGTGATAATGTTGGATCAGCATCGACAGATCAGCTATCAGCTGGTCATCAATCCATATTTAGTCTTTCTCTGTCACCATTTCTAATAAACGTTTCTACTGCGGGGTTTATTCTCAGTGTCACGTCATGGACCCGCTACATTTTTGTTTTTACCTTTTTATATTCATAAGGTCTATTTTTTTTAAACCTTATATCATTATTTGTTATGTGGAAGATCTCCACTTGAACTTAAGTGATATTTCAGCAGTTCAGTTCTGTCATTATCAAACAGAACAAATAATTCTCTGTTCACAGCTTCTTCAGTGTAACAATTTGTTGATTTTTTTTTTTATGCATATATTATTTGGATGGTTGGTTGCACAAAACATAGCATTTGAAAAAAGTCATTTTGAACTCTAATAAATTAATGGACACTTTTCACTGTGATACGTAAATGATTATTAATAGTAGTTATAAAGAATTGATCATTAAAAGCAGAGGGGCACTCAGAGCACATAACTCTGCCGAGGCTCAACAGGCTCTTCAACCACATTAAACCCAACCACTTTCTACCCTTTGACCTCTAAACCTGTAAACATTGAGGACTATACATTTAATTAGAAATGTAAAAAAAATAAAAATGAAAAAGCAAAATTTATTTATTTATTTATTATATTGGCTCATGTTAGAAGTCTGGTTTCTAGTTGGACTATGAGACATCCTGAATGAGCCGATCCTCTCCGACAGACTGCCAACGATCCGATCTGTAATCCACGACAGACGCCCAAAGAGCCGGCCTGTCTTCTGCCAGAGACGCCCAATGAGCCGGCCTGTCCTCCGTGAGACACGCCCAATGAGCCGGCCTGTCCTCCGTGAGACACGCCCAATGAGCCGGCCTGTCCTCCGTGAGACACGCCTAATGAGCCGGTCTGTCCTCCGTGAGACACGCCTAATGAGCCGGTCTGTCCTCCGTGAGACACGCCTAATGAGCCGGCCTGTCCTCCGTGAGACACGCCTAATGAGCCGGTCTGTACTCCGTGAGACACGCCTAATGAGCCGGCCTGTCCTCTGTGTTTCAAACACAGCTTGTGACCTATATTAGTTTGCTGAAAAGGTGTCTAATATACAACAGCGAGTTTCACAGACTGATAATTTTGATTATGTCTTTGAAAAAATAAAGTCCTGGTATCAGTTTGGTATTCTGTTGCAGCAAAATGCCAAAATTTATTGTGATAAGAACTGGAAAAGAAAACATTGACTTGATGCATCCCTCATTCTACACAGCTTCAGATGATATTTTCCCAGCTTCTCCAGTTCTCATGCATTCGGGTGGTTGACCACACCGTTTAAAACACTGATTATAATTGAAATGCAAACATTTGCACAGAATGGTGAGAAAAGCACGCACGTTCTCAGTCATGCCACTGTAGCTGTAACGGATACGGTAACGGCGAGCATTCGAATCTGCTTCATCTAGCTGTCGGGGCACCCTGAAAGAACCCTTGAGCTCTGCAGCAGCACCGAGAATCCAATATTGTCAAGGTCACTGCAAGGACAAGCCATTACACATTAAGTGTCTCTGTTTTTGCTGTCATGGCAGACCACAAAACAGCAGACATAAAAGTTGGTTATAAAGGCACAATACCAGCAACTGTACCATCCGTGACTATCTGACCTTTCATTAAGCTGAGAGTGACAGTGAGACGAGCAGCTGGGCCCAGAGGAGAAAATGAGCAGTCAGGACTATGAATAGACCTTTGTGTCTTCTTCTCTGTCTCAGAGAGGGGCGCACAGAGGAAAATTAGGAAGACGATGACTGGCAGAGAAGAAAAGGGAAAGGATGGGATGAGATGAATAAGGGCAGAAGTGAGGGAAATGAGAGAGAAAAAAGATGAACGTTGGAGAGAGTTATCTGGACTCATCTTCAGGGTCCCATTTGAGCGGTTCGGCTTTGACGGATCCTCAATGCTGTAAAACCTTTGGAATTCAGAGCGTGCCCGCTGCTGAGAAAACAAAGATTGTGTTTTCCCCTCGACCCTGTCCTTTAATCACTTGCACATGAGGAGAGGAACAACAAAGCTGGGACAGCGCAGAAGAGAGGAGACGGAGGAAGAGAAGAACGGGGATGAGAGGAGGAGGCCACTTGGGGCCAAAGTCTTTGATGCCCTCCGTCTTTGAAGCTTCCCAACAGTTGGGGAGGACCGAGGAGACGACCGAGCGGACGCGGAGCAAGAACAGAGAAAGACAAAGAAAGGACTGTGTCGGGAGACAATAAGAAGAAGTGATGATGAACTGAGGTGTAGGAGGTGATAGACACGACCGACTATCTTCACAAACATCTGAGCATCATTTCATTTTTAAGGTGTGGTCCTTAAAAGCATTTCGACGATCTCCACGCTGACTCACGCCGACACGCCCGACGGCCTTAAAACACTAAACCTGTGACGATAAATAACAGAAGAAAACAGTCTACGATCCAGAAACCGTACTCTTCAAGATTTCCCCCTGTAAAGTTCTGCACATTGGACCTGATAACAATCCCCACGGCGGGGTTAAACATAGCAGACCATAAATCCAGTTCAGCCGGCGAGGTCTCGCCCCGCTCTCTCCCCAACGCCACTCGACTTCATGTTGTCACTTGGCCCGTTCCACTCACATACGTCCCAAAGACAACACATTAAAAAGCAACCACCATAACAAATGATCATTTTTCAGATGTCACGTTCATTTCAGCACATCTTTAAAAATCTGATCATCCTTCTGCGCTCGTGGAACGTTCGGTTTCAGAGGAATCTTTCAGGATATTGACTGAAAATCTGAGCGTCCGACATAAAAATTCTGCTTTCCGGCTGCTTCTTTCATCGATGGCAACATACTGAGCGTTAGATTTGAAAGTGAAATATTTGCTTCAGTCTGTTTGGTTGCTCGGTTATAACCACAGCGTTAAAAAGTCTCGCACGTCTCGTACTTTGTACGGAGGCCAAGCGCATCATAAATGTGGCTGATTCTCGTGCCCGGCGGCCGATTTTGCAGCACGATGATCAGACGGCAGCCGATTCTTGTATCAAAACACAAGAATGGCCCACATATTTACTTTTTTTTTTTTAAAGCCGCACTTCAGAGAGACAGATGGAGAAAGGAAAAGACTAAAGGCTGAATTATGCTTCTGCGTCGAAGGGACGGCGTGGCCACGGCGTCGTGCACCTTTCAAAGTTCTGCGTCGCGTTGGTCCGTGTCGCTGTGCAATTCACCGCCAGAACGGAAGGGGGCGCCAACTTGTTGATTGTTTGTTTACCTTCCAGCTTTGTTCCTGCGGTCTGAACAGCCGCGACCGAGAGAAACAATAAATAAAAAAAGAGCTCAAGAGATCAATATTGAACAACAAATGCTTTTATTGAAAATGTGTCGACGACAATGTAAGAGGAGACACGTGTGGAGGTGGACTGTACGTCCACTGAACGAATCAAGGCGGAGGACGGGCGAATATTGCCGGACACGGACGGATAAATGCACGTCAGGTATTTTCGTATGCCATTTGCAACCATTTATACACCACCAGAACACACACAGCACGCCGATTCGGTGAGACACGGGCTTAACGTGTGGGTGTCGCCTCGCCTACCTGCTCAGACTCACTGGACAGCGGCGTGTCGAACGCCTCTCCCGCATTGGCAACAGTCCCGCTTGTTATAATGGATAAACGGCCCAGCCATAAGCTTGTTGTGGAAAGCTGTGATGCGTTTGAGGTATGCTACCAAACTCCGGGGACGTGATTTTCACCTTACATTTTGATTCATGTGAATCTCGTAATTTTGTTTTTTTTCCATTTTAGTAATTATATCTTCAGCCTCCATACCTTGGGGATACATATTTCCGGCCTCCATACACTGCTGAAAATGCATTTGCAACAATCTGATTTGTGTTTCTTGGGTGGTCATTATTTTGCCAAATGTATACAGTTTTTGGCCTCCTTAAATATTTATATTTATATATTTCAAAAGTTTGTGTCTAAAGCTTTTTTCAGGAGGTCGATGACTGACGATTTCAAATGACTAAATGGAGCGGAGGCTGAAAATGGCAACCGCCAAAAAAGTTCATGTCGAGGGCAGATGTGAGGCCGATTTTATTCCAAAAAAAAGTATGGAGGCTGATTTATTTTTATTTTATTTTTTTTAACACTATGGTTATAACCAGAACTACTCAAAATCAGATTTTCATCTGATTTTCATGAAACCTTGTGGAGGGATATGGCAAGGACCATGACAAAAATCATTAAAGGAGAACTCAAGACATTTTTCAACCTATGCTATATTTTAAGTTTTTTTGGAGGGATGGGGGGGGTGGGGTGTCATCTTTTCACTCAGGATAAATGAATTTAATCGGCGCATTACTGATTTAGAACACAAACACCGCAAATTAATGTTATTGGACGGGGCAATTAGAAACACTGAGTAAACTGCTTCTTGTCGCCACTGGACAGACAAAAACGTCAGAAGTGTCCAGTTGGACAGTTTCCCTGTGGAGATAAAAATGCACATGACCTCACTAGATGTAAAACTTTTTAAGTTTATACACTTAGCCGCTTGCCTTCATGTCTTAGCCACTGGTTGGCGCTGCAGTCCACTGAGTGATTACAAGACAAAACTGAGGAAGAGGGGGCTTGTTCTATAAGACCCAGCCCCTCAGTGGCAACAAGAAGCAGTTTACTCAGAGTGTTTCTTACTACCCCGTCCAATAACAGTAATAGACCCTACCGCATACAGGCAAAAATTGACCCAGAATGCATTGCGTCGTCAACATCTGGACTTTTTGGGAGGCAACTGAATTCGCGACCTCTTTCACACAGTGAACTGTTTCGCTTCGCAGCGCCTGGAAAATACGCTTTATTTCTACGTATCTACAAGAAAGCCGCGCAACTTTATCTGATTTTGGAAGAGTGTGACCATGAAGGCTCGGAGAGGACGCGACAGCGGGTGACTACAGCGTACGGCTCTGTTGGCGATCTGGATCGGGACAACTGTGCCGTGGGGACGGGATTTTGAAACAGATACCACCGCGTTATGTGAGCGACGCCTGTGCTCGCCTGTTTATTGACTGTGGTTGGACAAATGAAAGAATCAAAAAACACAAATGCGATGTTGGCTTTCGGATGTTTACTGAGCCTCACATCGAACTCGTAGGACTTTGGAAGTATCGAAGCAAACGAAGCCGTGTGAAGCCCGAAGCAGCTTTGGACAGCAACGCGCTGTGCGCCACTTCAGAAGTAAAATCAGCGAGATGCGGATGTGTTGCAGGGTATGCATTTACTATTTATTACTTTTGTCCGATCTGGTTTACACTTATTAGATGTATTTTTAAGGCTTTCTGAACACTGCGCGGGTTACAACACAACCAGGTGGAAGGAAAATCGCGGCAAAAAAAAGAGGCAAAAACAATAGTGCGCCCCCCTATGTTGGCTCATAAGTGACTATATGTGATATGGTCTATTGGCCATTTAGCCCGCGGCGGTGTTTGTGTTGTGCATCACTAATGCGCCGTTTAAATTCATTTTTGTCCCGAGTAAAAAGATGACCTCCGAAAGATCTAAAAATAGAGCATAGGTTGAAAAAAGTTTGAGTTCTCCTTTACATTTTGGTCCATCCAGATCCATAGATGAATGCTAATAGTTTTATTCACATCAAACAGCATTTTCATGATTTTTTAAACACTTTTTTAGACTAATTGTTCAATCAAAGGTGTAACAAATTTATCAAGTAGAAAATAAACCTTAGGTGTTAGCACATAAATAATAAAGGTCATACCTCCTTTTAAAATGACAGTGAAACTACAGACACACACACACACACACGCCATAAAAAGTGTATTCAAAAAAGAGAGGAGCAAGCAAACCCAAGCACTCCCGCACTGTAAATTTAGCTGAAAATCCTGCCGTTGATGGCCAACACCACTGCTGTTACAAAGACTTACGACTGTATTGTTTTACAGATTCCCAAAACTCCTTTCATGCCTTTCTTTACACTTTCTTGTGTGTCTGCGGCACATCCTGCCCTCACAGTGACGTGATCCATTCAGGAAGAATCCACTGCCTTTTTAAAATATTATTCCTTAGTTACGCTGGACTGCTCACTCGTGCATATCGTCGCCATAGCTGAAAAAATCTGGAGAAGCAAAACTATGTTGGTCCGGCATAAAAACTAGACCTGCGGTTCTGAACAGTGGGGAATGTGAAAAACTAAACACAACGGCTGAGGCTCACAAATGAATTTTGTCTTCTACACACAGGCAGACATAAAATATCTCAAGCATTCAGCCTGAGCCTTCCATTACACGCACACTTTATTGCTTTTCATGACCTTTGATGGCTATCTGTACCACCAAATCCAGTTCCATGCTGTTCTTGTGGATGTGCGGTGCAGTGCTAATCTAATGTCTCCAAAGACAATCCTCATGGGATTCAGTTTATACCTCAACTTCTATTTCATTTTTAAAATGCCAACCATACAATACAAATCATAGATTATTTTCCAAGCGATCCTAAAATTTTCATTCTTAATTTAAGGCTACCAGGAAGGAAGGATAATATGGTTAACAGAGTATTCAGCATGTATCCAATGGGAACAGAAATGCTTATGACTTATCTTCCCGTCCATAAAAGTAATGTCAAAGGATCTGGAAAAGTGAACAATGGAGAGATTTCATCCAGGCCTCAGCCTGCCAGAGAGAACAACCGTGCTGCTACTTATTTATTAGGACGCTGAGAGTAACGTGATCAATGAGGTAAAACAAGCTGTAATTTAAAAAAAAAAAAAAAAAAAAAAAAAACAAAAAAAAAAAAAAAAAAAACACAAAAAACAGTAAGAAAGGGGATAATAAAGTTTGATTATCATATGACTGCAAAATAAAGATAATATGTCAGGTCAGGTCTTGGAGCATGCGCTGATACAGTGTTTAGCTGTATCCGCCACACCACCGATCTGTCACGAGTCCTGGATGGCAACCAGCCAGGGAGACAACCAGTCCATTCCCACTTCTTGAAAGCAACCTTCTATTTGCCGTACCCAGGTGAAGCGTAGGCGTCCCGTTAACTTTTTCCGGCTGCCGGCGTCCTCGACACTGAGGCACCTGCTTGTTGGATCACGCCCAGAGAATCAAGCCACATGGCCAAAATATCATAGCTGATGTTCCCCCACTACGTAAATGATATTCCTCATCCGAGTCTCCCTACGCAGCCACTCATTTGCCACAAAGACATTCTAGCGGTAGCCAAGAATTCTCTGAACACACCAAGTTCCAAAGACATCCAGGTCACGGGTTAACATCCAAGTCTCACAACCATACTCTAAGACAGGAAGCACCAGGACCCTAAAGACTTGGACCTTCGTTCTCGTTCAAAGGTATCAGCATCACCAGACACCTCTGTGTGGGGACCTCTTGACGCCATAAGCTCTTTCCGGGCGTCTCGTTACCTCAAAGGAAGAGGACCCAGAGAGATGAATGTCACTGCCGAGATGATAATGATGTGTGTTGAACTAAAAATCAGTTAAGTTGTTGCATGATGACTATACAGTAACATGAACTATATTGTTTAAGTTCTTTGAAGGTTTCAAGCTCCATAATGTCATAAAGTCATAAAGTCCCTAAAGTCATAGATATTGAATGGCTTTCTTAAATTTGATTCATTAAATTAATGAATTGAGGTACATTACATACATGCATTGTAATATTGTGATGTTCTTAGTCAAAAAAGGGGAACTGAAATAAGTGTTAGAAATTAGTCTGAACAGTGTTGCCACATTGCAACGTTCCAACAAAGAATATATGCAGAGAAAATACATCATGAGGGTGATTAGATGATTTCAGGGTAAATTTGTGATTTGTCCGTCATCACCTCACAAAGGATTAACTAGAAATGCACCTGGCAATCAACCATTATTATCTCTGTCACCTGACAGAGACGGGCAGTCAAAATTCTGAATTGTGTCACAAAGTGTAAATGTTAAAGCATAAGAGAAAATGAAAACCTATGTTGGAACTTTTTAACGAGAACCCATCAGAGATGGGAACATCGTCCGCGTCTTTTGTTCTAAACCAATGGGAACCTGAAAATAAATGAGAGACTTTGCACTATACAGCAAACAGGCTTCAGAGACTAAGTCCAGAAGTCTGAATCCAGAAGTCCAGGAAAATTTTAATTTTTTTTCTCACAAATTTCAAACTAATTTCAGGATACACCCAGAAGTAGTCACCTACCAAATTTCATGAAGTTGCACCAATGGGAACCTGAAAATAAATGAGTGACTCAGTTCAGGATACACCCAGAAGTATTCACCTACCAAGTTTCATAAAGCTAGGCCAATATGAACTTGAAAAAAAATTAGTAAGTTCTAATTGATAATGCCGGATGCCCGGACGGACGAACATCATGACGACAAGATCCCCCTTTCTGCGAACGCTGAGGCAGGGGATAAAAACTGAAGAAATACATAAAAGAGAAGCTTTTGAAGTAGAATTGGGTCATCACCAATATTTGCTAAAGTCTTCCTTCAACAAAAGACCATATAATCCAAAAATCACCTTGAGTTTAGGTGTTTGCACACACACACACACACAAATACAGGCAATCATGTCACTTATTCACTTATTGTGCTCTGCTACAATAAGAGGTTTTAATCAAATACCAGAATCTGTTTTCTAAAGTGCACTGAAAGACTGTTCTTTCAGGGTTACAGTGGAAACCACTTTGGTGAAATCAAAGACTGCGCTCACTTCATGTGTTACACATTGTTGAACAAACTGAACACGATGATGCACCTTCATTCAAGATATGGCAAAATTTTATCCAAATTTCAACACAATTTCATAAACCTGGTAGTATTTACAATATATATACAGGTGTAAGTTCTTCAATTGTTTGAGAGCAGATGTTTTTGACTTGTACGAAGTAATAAGAGTTTTTCTACCTACACTTGCTCAGAATTTCCAATGTTAGTATTTCTCAATGTACAATATCAATGCAAAATTTTCAAAGGTTCGCTGGTTGTGGTCAGTAGTCGCTCGTGATCGAACTGAATTGGGTGAAGAAAATTTTTGAAAAATCGAGAAAAGCTGAGAGGTTCAGCGAAAAGAACCACACTGGATTTAAATGCCCTCTTCTGTATGTGTAGTAATAAGTGCAGCAGAAACTACAGTTACACATAATGAGGTTCTTGCTGTAATCTAGACCCAACCATTCAAACACCCATAACTCTTTATTCAGTAACATTAGAAGACCTGAACCATTTAAAAGCTAAACCCTGATCTCACTATTTATGTATCTTTGCCTGTGCCAGATGTTACAAAATCCTAAAGAAAAATGCTTTGCCCCACCCCCATATGATGTTGGGTAATATGGATGTGTGGTGGGCAAACACAGGTAGTTGGGCAGTAAAAAGTAGTCCAAACACTTCCAGAGTCTAGGCCTGTAGAGCATATTGTGGGCACTTAATGTGGCTCCGAGGACCTTTCTCTTCCCGCTGACGGTGCTCTGGTTTCTTTCTGGTGTTACTGGCAGATGTATTAAAGTTCATACATGTGTTAGTGTCTGTAAATATACCGCATCTGTATCTACATGCGTGTATACACACCATAAAGGTGATTCTGGTTTTTCAAACTCATTTTCCATTTTTTTGTTCCATGTAGAAAGGTGCAAGACCAGGAAAATGTGCGTGCTGATTCTCACCAAGACCGTTCTTATTCTCAGTGTGAGGCTTCCAAAGCATTTATAGGCCAACAACAGCGTCTTCCACTAGAAGGTTTAAATAGGTCCATTCAACTCTATTTTAGCACTGTTGTCAATGTGCTTGCTCAGGGGGTAAGGTGACTATGTTGTGATTTGGTGCTATATACATTGAACTGAACTGAATTATTTTATTTCTGTAAGACAGTTTCAGGTGTGACTGAGGATGCCACATTGGACCAAAGGCTCAAAGAAGAGCAAGCCCAGGTCATTTGCTACTTTGAAATGTCACAATTATGTGAATCTTATGCGAAGACATGTTTAGACATTTAGTCAAGGCAGACTGTAAAAATCCTCTGGGGTTTAAAAAAAAAATTTTTTTTAATTATGCCGTGTGCCTGCATCCTTGTAACACATCAGGGCCCCCAAGGGTGGTGCAGGGCTACTGAAGTTGGTGGGTGAGCTGGGATGGTACTACTCTGGGTCCCACTGCACTGCAAGGTGTATTTGAATATTACAATTTCAGGATATATACATCTATATCTCAATGGTAAATAATTACTGGGAGGGGGGGGAAATCTGGAATTTGGGTCTGGACCTGGATCCTGCTGACCTTGTAGGATGACTGGATATGGTGGCAAAATAAGGTATGGAATTTTCATGCAGATGTGGAGTAGAGGCCAACGTGTTGAAAACGAGTCTGGAAACTGCAAAAATCATAAAGATTTTGAGAATAATTTCCAAATCACCAGATACAAATTTCAAAGCCTACCCTTACATTTTTATTTATTTATTTTATAAAAAATCATTATTTTCTCCAGAGTGAGATAAAAAATGGATGATACAAGGACAAACAGAACTTTAAAAACAAGGGAAAACTCACTATACAGAGGACATGGGACATATTCGCCAAAGTAACTCCACTGTGATACCCCTGGAAAAGGCACTGAACAACCAGTTTGCTCCACGTGGGAAGTGCCTTTCATTTTTGAAGCCTATTGCTGGAAAAAGAGATTTCTACAGTAAACTGAGTGACCTTGTTGGACAAATTGATGAGTTGGATAAAAGAGTTTTACAAGTCATCATTCGGCAACACATTTCAACGCTGTGGAACAAAGTATTTAACACTTTAAGTGATACAATGGTACCAATGTTGAACCCAAACACATGACCTGTGACCCATGACTGTGTAACATCACATAAAACCTTTTTTTTTTTAAACTTTGAACAAAGAATCAACACATAAAAGCAGACAGTTCACAGAGGGCAGACTAATAAATACACCAAACAAGAGGGCCACCAAATTGTGAAGACGAAGGGTCTTTATTGTCATTGTACATACATACAACGAAATCTGTCCTCTGCATTTAACCCATTCTAATTATAGTTAGACGCAATCCAACCACTAGGAGCAGTGGGCAGCCACAGTCCGGCGCCTGGGGACCAACTCCAGATGTAGAGATAGTGCCTTGGTCAAGGGCAGAGAAAGGAGCAGACCCTAATGTGCATGTTTTGATGGTGAGAGGAAACCAGAGTGCCCGGAGGAAATCCACGCAGACACGGGGAGAACATGCAAACTCCACACAGAAAGGAACTTGGCATGGTGGGAATCGAACCCCATACCTTCTTGCTGTGAGGCAAGCGTGCCAACCACTGAGCCACTGTGCTGCCCACGGGCATTAAAATCCATTGCATGAAACAATCATAAAAAGCTAATAAGCGAGAGTGGGATGATGGTGGAGTCCAGAAGGGAGTGGGAGCCCAGGTGAGCTTCATGCAGTGTAGGCGAGTATGATTACACAGGTGTACGAGATTAATAAGTTGAAGCAGACAGGGTTTATAAGTCCCACAATCATAACAATAATATTACTACTTGTTGGCCAAATGAGATCGTTTTAAGATCAAGAGTTGCAATTTGCATTGCATATGACTAAGCATAATTAAAATTCAAATGCAATACTACCATTGATTTCAGTCAAATAAATTCAGTTTACTGTTGCATTGTTGACAATGAGAAGAACCCTGTTGTAGAAGCTACAACTTTGTATCTGATCACAAACAGGAAAAGCGACTGATGTGCCATTTATACAATTTAACTGTACTCTTTAAATTGTACTTACTCTGGTTACCTGGTCACATGAGGCCAGATTCAAGGTTCTGTTTTTAAAGGCGCAGTCACACTATGACGTTTACCCCAGCGACTGGTGAACCAAGTGAAAGGAAGAGAAAAGTGGCCACACATCGGCCAAAAAAATCACGTTCCCAGAGTTTGGTAGTGAACCCCAAACGCAGCACGGCATTCCACACCGTGAGCCCAGCTGAGGCTGGCCTTAGCCAGCGCTACATTAGAACAAGCGAGACCTTTGCCAACATGGCAACATGCGGGAGAGGGGTTCGACACACCGCTGTCCAGTGATTCTGAGCAGGCAGGGCGAAGCAGCACCCAGCATAGAAGATCGAATCAGTAACTTCAGCTATCAGACGCTAACGAAGGCTATCGAAGCCCATGAAGGCTACTTTGGTCATAGCGGAGATGAACGAAGCCACGGTTACGTCGCCAATTGCTGAAGTATTTTCAACATGTTGAAAATTTTCAACGTGGTCGCCGTTAATCAGCGAACACCGGCGAAGGCCAGCACAGGCTACCGGAGGCTAGCGACCACTGACGAATGCAAGTAAGTTCATCTACGTTGGCCAAAAAACGCCGAGGTGTGGCTGCACCTTAACCTTCAAAATACTGAGAGGCTGTGCACCCTCTTATTTAGCTGAGTTGCTAAAGCCTTACGTGCCGACGCGTGATCACAGGGATCCGGCTTGTTGTGTGTTCCTAAGATTAAGACGCCTATGTTGTGTGGTAGAGCCTTTTCATCGTGCACCAACTTTGTGGAACAGTTTGCCAGTTGACATGAGGCAGTCAACTTCTGTTGAAATATTTAAAGTATCTTTTCTCTGTGGCATATAGCCTCTGAGGATCTATGGTTCTGTGGACCTCATTTGTATTTTTATGAGTTAAATTTTTTAATTTTTTCATTATAAACTTGCCTGTTTATGTTGTGTATTCTTTTAGGGTTTTAATCGCTTACGGGTGCCGATTTGTACAGCACTTTGAAATTCTCTGAAAGTGCTTTAAAATAATTAACTATTAATTATTATTATTGTCATCATTTCCATCTTGGTTTGTCTATTGATTGCTTGCACACAACATTGTGCAGGAATAAGACTGGACATGACTTTGTCAAATCTGATCTTACATCATGTCATAAAAATGGAGAACAATTGCCTTCAGGCTGAAGCACTAAGTGAAACCAGGCAAATCCTGGAGTTTTAACTGTAAGCATGTAAAACAGCACACACACTCGTTTAGATCTCAGTACACAAGGAGCAAGTCTGAATTTAAGCCCCCGCTGAGTGAAGGTAACAACTGAAAATATGCCACTCAGGTTTGGCATCGTTCTCCGTTTGTCTGCCCGGCCGTGCCGGGCAGCACGGAGCCGTATCAGATTGCAGGGTTTATGGATGCACCAACATTGTCATTTATCCTCGGAGGCTTTAAGAAATGCCGTGCCCTGGAATGACCACAAATAATGAGCAGGAATAGCTGAGAACCTCTGCTGATTTATGAATGGTGGCTGACAGTGTGAGCCATCTGAGGGCGACTGCGTATCCGTTTTCATGTCTTTGTTTTTGTTACCAACATATTCTCAAAGGTAAAGTTAGACTGGGTTGGCTCTTTGATGAGAGATTATCATGTCATTTTTAGCAGTAAGTCTGAGTCCAGGTCACGCACACCGTAGTGAATCATCCTGCATTAATAATCAGTTGAAAACGAGAGTGAAGAGTCGAGGCAGAGCGATCGCTCACCTGTAAACCACAGCCGGAGAGACCAGAAGTGGGTGATAAGGAGGAGGAATTGGACATCAGAAAAACAAGGATTGTAGTGAATAATCGGCCCAATTTCTGTGTCACAAACCACTTTCACCCTTCACAGCGGGAGACAGAGAAAGCAAACCAATGACTGAAAGAGGAGAAGAGTGGAAAAGTGGGAAAAGTCAAAAAGAAAGAGGGAAAAAATCAAAGAACGCCCATAAAAGCAGCATGCGTCTCTCTAATTTTCACACTCGTCGTGACATTTACAAGCGGCTGCGGCCGAGCCGGGGAGTGGGTGAGTAAACGGTGCAGGAGCGAGGCCCCAGGCACCCACATCGTACACTCACCCACTCAGGCAAAAGTGGAATCACAAGGGGGCGGGTCCATTCCTGAGCATAAATGAACCACAAACTGAGCGTATCATTTTTAAAACACGTCTGCAAAAGAGTGTTTGGTGACAACACGCTGACACACGTGATTTAAAAAAAATAAATAAAATAAAAGGGGGGAAAATCAAAAGGGAAGAAAGTCCAGAGAAAAACATTGTTACAAGGGAGATATGAAATCTAAGCTGCACTCGCCCTCATGCCTTCTGGCAAACTCGACATGCTCTTTTTAACAATGTCTTTCTCTGTGGCACTCCGCCATGAAGCTGTGACTGGTGAGGCAACAGGAAAAAAAGTTCAAGACATATTCAACAGTCTCTCCAATCAATTAAGTCTGTAACTCTTTCACAGCCTGTCATGGGTGTCTTGGTGGCTTCCCTCACTTGGTCATCTGTGGTCACACAGATGGCCTGCTGTGGGCAGTAGACTTTCATCTTTAATTCAAGGGGTTTAACAAAAATATATGCCATTAACCATTTAAGAATTACAGCCATTTGTACAGTCCCTCCATTTTTACAGGCCGTAAGTATTTGGACATAATCATAAGGAATATTACTAGAATAATACATGGGATTAAGGGGTGAGCCGGAGCGATGTATATGTGCAGGTAAAGCCATAATGATTACATCACATGTAAAAAAAAATAAAAAATACTGTCTTTTGAAACAAAATATATTCAGTACTGGTTTTTAGAAAAATACATTTTAACAGTGGATTTTCTTTAAATATAACTTCAGTTTTCAATATCATTGAACGGAAAAACAAAAAAGTAAAAAATATAAACACATTCAATCTGGAATTTAAACAGTTAGAACTGACCCCAACGCCCCCCACTCTCTCTCCACTCAAGGCCACGCCTCCAAGGCTTTTTGCTGCAGGGACGAGA
>OMMV01071954.1:0-12041 GCA_900302635.1 Chatrabus melanurus
AAGAATGTTAGCTCTTTGTTTGCTAAAAACGTGAAGAAAACATCTGTATTTGAAACTTCAAACAAAGTAATCAGCGTTTGAACAAATGCAGATGATAATCATAAAAATCTGCAACCTGCTGTGTTTGGAACGATGGAGAAACGAGCGGGGGGGGGCACCTCCAACATGGAAAAGTGCACCAGAACGGTCAGTTAAGTGGTAATTCCAAGTCAGAGAATTTGCTGAAATAAACACGTGAAGTCACATATTTTAACGTAAGTGCACATGGTGAGATTATTATTCGTAAATGTTTCATGTTGGTCGCCTGCAGGCGAGTCTGACTTACACACGTTTGTTATGTGAACATCAACGTTGTGTGAGGATCCAAGTTTCTGCCGTACAAAAATCATCACTATGTTGTTAGCGTTCTGCCACATCACATCAACACCCAGCATTCAGAGATTTCAGGCCCTCTGGATCACTTCATGCTGGAGAAGGCCAGGGACACGCCAGGGACACGCCCGCGTCCGTTTCACCAAATCCCAGTTAAGTCCTCGTACGTTCTGTTAACTTCCATCTGACACTTCATGGACTTTTTTTTTTTTGAATTCTCGTCGACTTGTGACAAATATTCCAAGACCTAAAATGCACCTTCGTGCCATTCTAAATGATTGATTCATTAATTTTGTGACCTGTCGCGCACTTCCACCCTCAAACATCATGGTTTGGAGTCCAGATCAGGCCTCAAACGCCTCACCGAGTGTGATTAAAATCAACTCATTAACCGGAGTTTTTGTGCAATTGTGCTCGGGAAGGAAACCCAGTGTGAATGCAGATTTCCAGTTTCTGCAGGATTACTCACTACAGTGTTACACAAGATGAACCGCGACCGCCACACCGCTAATCAAGCACAGGTAAAGAAGCGGCACACTGCTAATCAATCACAGGCTGTGAAGAAAGAACGACAAAATAATGACAAGAGATCTCCCTCACTCCCATTGAGGTATTCTCAATGCTTTGGTCACGCAAATTTGTCACTAATAACTGTGTGTGCTTTTTCTAAGTAATCAGATTACATTTAAAAGGGCACGGATGGACTGTATGGGTCCAGCCCCCCCTAAATATGGTCTGATCTCAATGTCCTCAGCAGGCAGAAACTGTGCTGTATTCTGGCGTCACTTTTACGCGCTTCGAGTGGTCCCGCCTTTTTTTTATTTATTATAAAATAATTCAAGTAAACTCAGGAAAAGTTGGCGCTGCACCGTCGCAGGACAAACCGAACATCATCCAACAGGGGGCGACGTTGGAGAGAAACAGGCCAGAATGTTTCTGTCACATCAACAGTGATGACTGACTGGAAAAAACCCAAACAAACAAACAAACAGTACCGTTCTAATCCCTTTAAAAAAAAAACAGCAACATTGAACTTGAGCCTGGGAACTGTGACATCACAGATCAGGAGGTTTCAGACAGACTTTGAAACAAGAAGCAGAAATCTGAGCTCTAAGAGAAGAATGGGGTGGTTGGAACTTTTGGGGAGTTTTTTTGGGGGGGGCTTCGTTCCTGCTGTTACACCCAGCAGAGCTGAGAACTGCCCGAACACCCGCACTGGTTCAAATGAAGGAAAAAAAAAAAAATCCATTTTTGTTTCCTGATGATTGAAAGTTCAGAACCTTAATTTGTCGTCCTGTTTTCTCAGTAACCAAACGTGCTGCACACGATGCAAATAAAGTGCAAATGAAGCTTCTTCTGTACGCCGGAGCCTGAGACCCAAAGTGCTGTGGAAGTACGTGGACCTGAGCTCAGCTTTGCTCAGTCTTCATGCTTCATCACACGAAGAACCTCCGGCCGTCCAGCTACAGGACTGTGCTGAGTAATGAGAATCGAGTTCACCCTTTGGTCCGGTCACACACGGGGCGTCATTAACAGCCGTCCCTCCACAGCACCTTCATGCTCGTCCTGCTCTTCTTGGCAGCCTTACAGTGTGGTTTCACGGGAAAAGCTGACTGATGGTTGGAGCTTAACGCCGCTGGCGTTCTTCTCTGAAGGACACTCAGTCGAGAGCTACAAAGAAAGGAAGAGAGAAAGATGGACAGATTATGAGAGCCGGGTCGTGGTGGCAGCAGGTTAATCCTCACAGATGGACCCGCCTGAAAAAAAACCTCCAGAGGGAGGAGTCCATCAGCCGTGCTCCTCCCCGTGTCAAGGAGCATCGGTTTTACTCTGAGAGCCACTGTCCCTGAAAGTCCCACGACTCTGTGAAGGAAATTTATTTTGGCTGCTAAAGATGTTAGACAGCAAAAATAATGAAAATACGACAATCTGACGACATGAAAAGCAAAAACAAATCAATCTGCTCCAGTTTGGGAGCGGCTAAATGAGGATCCGTCACTCGGAACCTTTTCCCCAAATTTAACCTCGACCTGAAGAGGAAGGAGGTGACAAACTATTATAGAGGACAAATATGAGGGACATTTTCCTTTTTGTTGAGGTGCCGTAGCTGGTTTAGCTAAAATAAAGATAAGGTATAAAAATAAAATAATTTTGCAACAGTTTAGGTGGGAAGGAAGCTGAAATGTCAGAGGTATTTTTAAAAATTATTTTTATTATTTTTTTGGTTCTGTATGGATACATATTTCAAGGCGTTGTGGTGAACAAACGCTTTCCTCAAATTCAACCTCGCCTGTGACCTCAGAGGAAGAGCCACAATAAAAAAAAAAAGAAAAAGGTTGAGGAAGATGTATTGCTCAATATTTGGTTTTATTTTGGTCACAGCTCATTGGTTTTTTTCAAAAGTTAAAGTTAAAAATATATTTATTATTTATAATTGGGATCTTCAGTGCTGAGGACCCCAGCAACTGGAGAAGACTAAGGCCACGCCCACTGATCACCTGTCTGCAGCAGATAGATGGACACTTTCACAGGAGGTGGGGATGGACCGGTTGTCTTCCTGGGTGGTTGCCATCCAGGACTCAGGGTGGTTCTGTTACGTGGTGGATGCGGCACCAGCGCATGGTCCCAGACCTGACCTGATCCAAGCTACTCTTTGTTTTTGGGTTTTGTCCAGATGTTGTCTGTGGCGGTTTTTGGGGTATCGTGGAAACATAATCACGGGCACAGATTTTTCTTTTCTTTTTTTCTGGAGTACTGCCTCAGTAATCTTGCAATCCTTCAACTTGAACTCGCTGCCATTTAAGGATCCAGAACCAATACTTTAAAACCAGGAGGCTCTTGACCGGGAAGGATTGTGGGAAAGTTCCAAATTCGAGACACTTTTCATGACCTGGCTCCTTTGAGATAATATGAAGGAGACGAGGGGATTTTACAGTTGAGGAGAAAGTTCATGGAGCTGTGCCAGAAAGAGAACAAAGACTTCAGCTCCAAACTGACAGCGGAATAATTTACGGAAGAACATTTCACGTCTGTGTCGCCTTAAGGTTACGTTGTGTCGTCAGGTGGAAGCAATGCAAGAACAAAGAGACACCGTGATAAACGCCTGTAAAGGAAGACCACAGGAGCTGTGGCACAGAGGACAAAGTTTATTGGCTTTTTTTACTGGAATGTTTACTGTGCTGCTGTATTTAGAATAATCTGTGTGGTGCTGTCGTGGTCACAGAGTTTGGACCGCCTCTCGTTCCAACCAGCCGGAACTTAAAAAAAAAACCTGATGTCAAAACGCAGCAGTTTAAAGAAACATTTCTTCTCATCCAACAACAAACAGCAACACCACATCGTTTTCTGCATTATTACACCGACGAGGTTATGTTTTCATCAACAGTTATCAGTTAATTAGTTCGTTTGGCAGCAGGCAGGATCACCTGAAAGGGACCTGAATGGATTTCGGTGAAACCTGGTAGGTAGACCTTGGACCGTGGAAGATTGGATTAAAATCTGTTGCAGATGTTTCCATCTGACACTGATCAAAGGCAAGTAACTTAAAAGTAATTGCAACTAAATGAGCCGAGTTAACCATGTAAGTAAAGTAACGAACTTAGTGAGGTAATTGATTATCGGTAACTGAGTAAACAACAGTAACTGGGTAACTTGAGAGAAAGCGTCACTGAGTGATTTAGAGTAACTAAAGGAGTTAAAGTAACAGAGTAACTGTAAATGGCTAAACAGAGTAAATGACAGTAACTAAGTCGCTGAAACTTAAGACTCCTTTGATCCCACCAAACCTTTGACACTTACTGTTGAATTTAGATCCCGACTGCTTTATCCCTGTAATCAGGATCAGCAGAATCCAGATCAAAGACAATTAGACTCAAAGAAAGCAGAATCAGAACTTAAAGATCAAAGGCATGATCTACCCTTTGATCCTGATTCCTTTGATCCTCATTACAGGATCAAAAAACAGACAGATGACTATGATAAAAATAACTTTATTGGCAAAGATCAAAGGCATGATCTGTCCTTTGATCCTGAGTCCTTTGATCCTGATTACAGGATCAAAACAAGACAGACAAATGGCTATGATAAAAATAACTTCCTTGGCAAAGATCAAAGGTCAGCAATCAGGATCGAAGACAATCAATGAAAGGAAATGCATGCGCTCTCTGAGCGCACTTCGACCATTTGTTATGGAAGGAGCACAAAATTTTTTTTTTTTAAATAAAATGTAAACTTCTTTGGGCTCATAAGTAGCACTTGGGGGCGCTGTTTGGCTCTTATGTCCCTCTGAACGTTACCCACTGCTTTTGGCTGCCATCATTTGTGTGGATTAATTCAATCTTGTCACTCGGCAGCATCCGGATAACAGAATAATTCAGCAGAGCAGCTTCTCCCTTTGGTGAAATCATTCTGTCATCGTCTCCTCTGATTGGTGGAGCTGTTCCTCCAATTTGCATTCCCCCTCACTCAGAATACGGCACGAAAAATTACCAGCTGGACAAAGAAATGCGAGCGTCTGGTGTGATTCGTGCACGTGAACACAGATGGTGCCGAATGTGAGCGTGCACGTGGACTTACCGCCTGCATGTGGTTACTTTCTGCTCCAATGTTCACGTTGTGTCTCTTCAGTTCTGACTTAATTAAGACTGAAACACAAAACAAGGAAACATTTGGTTAAATTCGCACAGATTTTTTGGGTTGTTTATGTTTCTAACAGATTATATTTTGCTTTTATAGGATCTTTTTTATTTTTTTAATTAATGGACATGGCTAATATATGGACGCTGCTTCGCTTTTGGACATCGTTTACTTCTGTTGGCTCAAAGATCAGCAGAAACCAGATGGTTTATTGTGTGTTGGTGTGAACTTGGATGTCAAACTGGACCAAATTTAATCTCTTTATAAAATATCGATGTGAATTACTCCAAGGTAACATTTTGCATCATTTGACCGAAACCAAGCAAATTATGGTCTGAGATCAATTACAGTGAAATTAAGTGATATCTTCTATCAAAGTGCTGATATGATTAGCTTCTTACGCTAATGCCCACATGCTAAATCCTGACCCTAACTTTAAGAATTTTAAAAAAAGAACCGTTTTTTGCTTCACGTGAACAGATATGTCTCCATCAGCATCGTCAACACTCATACCGTACCAGTGAGAAGTATTCCCAGGAACATCCAGGCACAGAGGAAAAGGTTTCCAGCCAGTGAATTGAAGTCTGTCGTCAGTTTGCCCTGAATCAGCGTGAAAATCATCCCAAATATCTGAACACAGACACAAAACAAATGTTAGCAAACAGAAACTCCATTAAATTCTGATCATTCTGATAAGTTCTGGTAACTCCACACAGGGAAACTCTCCCAAGAAAAAGTTCAGCTCAATGCAACGTTTCAACAATCATGAAGACCTGATGGTCAAAATGTTGCCGGTACTCAAAAAAGAACAGAAGTCTGACACCCAGCTCTACTTATGACCACAGGCTGGTTCTGACCCTCAGGTTGGGAGCCACAGAGTGAAGAGCGTGTTTGAAGATACCTGGGCAAAAGCATTGAGGAGTCCAGATGACGTTCCCTCAGACTCTGGGTAGGTGATTTCCACCCCATACTCAAAGCCCAGTGGCAGGTATCCCGTCATGAAGAACCTGCAAGTCAACCCATGAAGGCCAAACAAAGTCTACAACGTGCTCAGAAGCCGCAGTCACAACTAACAGAATATCAGGGTCACTTGGACCGTCATACCCCAGCGCTCCAGCAGTGAAGAAGACCAGGTGGATGTTGTTGAGGTCCAGCGTGAAGGTGAAGACCACCATGAACACGAAGGACAGGATGTACACGATCAGAGTCGTCATCCTGTAAGGTTCAGACTTTACGTCAGGAAGTAATCACAGACATTTACCATGTTTTCGCCGTCTTATCTCACACTCCGAGACGGCGATATGTGAGAACACGGCACGCAGGACTGGACTGACCCAGTGAGGCACGTGTCAGAGGATTCTGGTCCAGAACAGTGATGATGAATAGTGAATCTCATACAGAGGGACACAGATTCTATTCATGAGGAAAAAAGGAGCCAAACAAAAAAAGCACCGCCGCTGCCGATAGTGCCGCCATTCCCAAACTTAAGAACGCCACGACCCACACTTTGGGAATCACTGGAATAGTGGTATGTGTTGATAACATGGAATATTAAACATTATGTGAAATTTTGACTGGATTTTCTCTGAGATGTTAGAAACTCCGGAAACAGATTAAACTTTAGACAAAAGGAGAGACGATCCCGCTCCACCAGGGACTTCAGGGTAAAGTCAGAACACAGTTGTCATGGTTACCGTCCTACACTTGGGTGGAAGTGAGAAGGTGGAACTCGGACACCATTCCAGAATCGACTCGTGCCAATTTATTCCAGCGTGTGGAACCAGACTGGGATCAGCCGAGTTGGGTTTTATTCCCCTTTCGTCTCAGCTTGATGAGGTGACGTTCCATTTAATTCTGGATGAGGACATCCGGAATCTTTGCACTCGGACCCGAATCCTTTTCGTTGGCTGTTCGGAGGAGGGGTCACTCATATACATACAATTATGAAAAAGCAATTCACATAATCAATACTGACCGATCCATGAACGACAAATGTTCTTTCGGCTTCTCCCAATTTCAACTCTGGGTCGCCACAGCACATCCGATATGCATGTTGATTTGGCACAAGTTTTACGCCGGATGCCCTTCCTGACGCAACTCCGCATTACCTGGAGAGTGGGCACGGGTGGCCTTGAACCGGGAACCTTCTGCTTTGAAAGCGATCGCAGTTAACCGCTTGGCCGCCGCGCCGCCCACCGCTAAGAACTTGATGCCTCCGATGTAAAATCACAGTGAAGCGGTTAAAAGCTGCTGTTTGGGAACATGTGATGCCAATTCAAACGGCCGTGGCTGCTTGGCGTGCAACGACGTCCTTATTCCTTTGTTTCTATTCGGACAGCGTCGACACAAAGACTTGTGGGACTGAGGATTTTTACAGGTGTCACTGCACACGTGGCTACTTTTAAGGCCAACATCTTTACGTGTGAAGCGAGCAGCTAAAGTCATCTCGAAAATCACACGGCCGCACGATGGCTCCGCTTGAACACAGTAAGGAGGGCGGGGCTTCCTGTCAAATGGTCATTTACTGGTAGCATGTGTAACGGTTCAGTAACGAGCAAAAATCCTCAGAGGAGCAACGCTCGGTGCACACGTCTTCCACCGGGTACAAGAAACCTTTTTAGGGTTCAGAAATGTTTCACTCACTTGTACGTCTTTGTGTGGTCCAACCAAAGGCCACAGAGGATGGACCCGACCATCCCAGCGAGGACCAGAGTCAAACCAATCCTCCCAGCGTTCAGCTCCTCATTCTGAGGAGAGGACAGGCAGCAGGAGGGCGAGGGAGAGAGGACAAGCAGCGAGGAGGAAAACAGAAAGGGGGAGCGCAGGAAGGATGACATGAGAGAGGACATAAGGAGAGGAGACAAAAGGAGGACAGAGTCAGTTAACGATGAAATTGAAGGAATAGAGAGAAAAAGAAGCAGAGGAAAACAAGGAAGGAGAGAGAGAAAAGAGAACAGGGACAAAGGTGAAGAGCAAAAAAGGAGGAAGGAAGGAAAGGAAAGAGGGGAACTTGGAGAGAAGGGGAATAAAGTGGAGGCGAGAAAATCAGGAAAGAGGAGGAGAAGAGAAAGGAGAGAAAAAAATAGATTATGAGGACAGGGGAGAAGAGCAGATGAAGGAGGTGAAGAGAGGAGCGTGGAATGAAGAAAAGAAAGAGAAGAGGGGAAGTAAAGAAGGTGCAGGGAGGAAAGAGGAGCAAACAAAAAAGAGAAAGAAGGATGGAGGGTGGGTGAGGAGAGTGAGGGGGAGGATAAAGGAAATCAGCAGAGGAAAGGACAAGAGGAGGAGAGAGAAGAAAGGAGCAGAAAGAAAAGAAGAGATGGAAAAAGAAAAACAAGAAGTTAGAGTGGAGAAAAGAAAAGACAATAAATAGGAAGAGAAAGAAGGAGTGAGTAATTTATCGTCTGTGGGAACAAACGTCTCTTCTTCAGGGTCACGTGACGTGAGGAGAATCTGAAGGTCACATGACCCTGCTGTCTGCGAGCCGACGGTGAGCAGCAGGAACGTGAGAAGAAAGCGAATCTACTCGTTAAAGTCACGACTATAAAACCATCAAAGGCTGCTGCAGATAATCGGCTCCGTCTGAATCTCATCCCAGGAACGAAGACAAAACTACAGCAGCACTCGCAGAGTGCAGAGGTCAGCCAGGGATCCTGGATTTCCAACACGTTTCATGTCAGACTTTTTATAAAACAGGAACTTCCACCGGGGGAGGTTTCACTTAGTGGCCGTCACATGATACAACACATCCGACGGACAGGTTTAATCAAAAACACCATTTTAGAAAAACATGCACTGTAACAGAAATTCTGTTGTTTTTACAGATAAAAAAAACTGGCAGCTGTGGTTGTCAGAATAATTCTGTAAAAACTGCAAAAAAATATCTAAATACCTTTATAGAAAATACTGTAAATTTTACAGTCTAAATCCATTGTAATTTACAAAAAAATATAAAAAAATTGAGAATGTGATACAGACAGCCTTGAACCAGAAATACTGCTGGCGCCACCATTCTGTCAAGTGGTGGGAATTACTCTGAAAATGTAATGAACTGCAGAATCCATTTTATCCTATTGATATATAGCCTACTCAATTCAAAACAGACATGATTTTTTCAGAACTCCTCACATTAACATAATTTGAACAAACAGTAAAAATATGTTAATATGGCAGCAACATGTTCCAGGATCATGGCTGCCTCAGGCCTGTTCTCCTTATACAGGTGGAGTAGTGTTAGAAAAACCTGATCAACATGTGGATCCTGTGCCAAACCTGCTGTGGCGCCCCGAGCAAAATGGGAGGAGCGCAACAAAAATCTCGTTGAAAGGAATTCAACGTGCAATAAGTAACAACTGTATTTAAATTATACAGAAATATTTAGTTTTAAAACAGCATGATAATGTTAATTCAGCAAAATAATAAAAAATCTGTTGTATTTACTGCTTTAGAATGTAAATGTTTTGTAAATTACAACATTATACTGTAAAATTTGCAGATTATTCTGTACAAGTATTTACATTTTTTTTTACAGAATTATTCTGCCAACCACAGCTGCCACTTTTTTCTGTTAAAAACTGATTTTTTTTACAGTGTACAAATGCTGAAACATTGAAGATTTAAATCTTCAGTGTTTTAGTATTTTCTTCACTTATTTCAGCCGATCACTTTGAACACTGAAGCTTATAAATGTTTTATGTTTGCAGTTAGAATCAATGTCCCCCGTTTTCGCTGCTCATTAATTAACTCGTTAATCCACTTTAGAAATGCAGACATGAAAAGGAGAAGTAAGGCAAAATATCAGTGAGGTGAAATATCACGGCAACACAGGTGGACCCACATGATGAGACATAACCCGAAAGAACACGCACACACAAAAGAAAACACACGAAGGAGAACCCTCTTCCACTTCACTTTGCTTGTAATGACTATCGGAACAAATGAAGTGGTAAAGAAGATGTTCAAACTGGAACGGTGTGTTATTTTATGTCCATATGAGAAGTAGAAACTGGCTTAAACGACAACAGGCTCAGCTTTGATCAGTGTTTCACTTGTAAATAAATATAATGTAATAAATGTGCCTCACTCTAGGGAAGAAAAAAAAACAAAACATCCCAATATTGCAGAAACTTTCTGTGCAACAATTTGGCCGCAGGAGGAATTCTGAAAAGATTAACTTTAATTTGATGACTCACCGGACCACCGGTCAAACTATAACACCATTTTGCTGAAAGACTAAAGTTGCAAACATAATTGTATGAAACTGAGATCTGGAGATCTTCACCGATGTACAAAATAAACTGACAGTGAAACGCGTAATAAGTGAATAAGTGGAAAAACAACAGTGACTGAAAAATTCCTCTGCATGGGATTTTTCTGTTAAAAAATGTCAAATTTTAATCTGGAGGATATTGTCTATAAAATTTGTGACATAATCTCTTTGTTTAGTGTTGAATTCAGATTTTTGTAATGTTGGTGTTCAGGTTGAGTTGAAACTTAGACAGTTCTGTAAACAGGATTTTATTCATATTGACATGTATTCTATGAGTAGTGACAAAAAAATAATGAGTACCTGAAAAATCATCTAAATTTTCAGCCTATAAGGTACTTACAATGAATCGTCAGGATGCCTAATTTACGTTCTTTTCTCCGCAAATATGACACAAACAAAGAAAGTGTTTCTGTTGCTGCATTCACGTTAGCGCCGTGCAGCAGACGGTAAACCGGATGTTCTGCTGTTTTCAGTGAGAGGATGTAGAAACATTCCACCACCGCTGGCTGTGAAAATGGCAGCAGCTTATCACCCGACGTGTGCAATAGAACCTTTAATATTTCTGACAGCAACCCTTTAGGAGCAGGAAGAGCATTTGTTCAACAGGAAGCAGTGGCTCCTCCTCCTGCCCGTTTTACAGTGAAAGCTTTTTTACCTCATAGCAGGCCATGATCATCTGGTTAAGAATGGTGGAGACGGAGTAGAAGGAACCGGTCATTATACCTGCACATGAACACAAACAGACTTTTAGATCAAGTGACTCCCTGAAGAATTTCATTAGCTTATTTAAGATGTATAGTGAGCGTTTTAAACTATTTTTTAAAGCTTCAAACACGTCTGTATTTGGTCTTTTGTCATTACCCATAATGCAACACATTACTATGCAACGGTGCATGCACGCGAAATCCTTGGAAATGTTCCGGTTTGACACTATGCTCTTCACGCTGAATTATTGGTTCACTTTCTTTGAGTGTTTGAGCAAAAAAAAATTTTTTTTAAATGCAGAAAACAAAAGTTACTGACCGTGGCCATTTGCCTTACTGTCAGTCTGATCTTTGGCGGTCTTAGAAGAGCCTGATCTGGAATATTAGCACTGAAAATGTGAGTCCACGAAGATGGAAACACAAGCTGGAACTCGTCCAGCAATAAAGCACCGCTGCATGATGGGTAATGACGCAACACCGAATTGAACAAAGCTGCAGGCGGCATGAGATCGAAGTTTGTCCACAAGACCTCCTGGTTCCCTGCAGCACTTAGAATGAATACTTATAATTAAGATCTGAGCTGAGGAACGTGTACTGGATCGGTACCGTAGGTGATGAGCAGCAGGACAAAGGCTTTATTCCACATCAGGTTGATGATGGACTGTTTGTAGGAGTAGTCCTCAGGAGGAGAGTCCGGCAGCACAGCCTGAGCCTGACTGGGAGGGAGGGGAGGGCGGTCCTTTATCACTGCGGGAAAAACACGCCACAAACACGCAGCGCGTTAGCGACAGAATAGGCCCAGTCTGGATTAGCAGACCCAAAAGAACCTCAGCTAGCTTTAAGGGCACGGATAATTCAAAGAGCGGTGCAGACACAGACGTATTGGACAGCTGGTGCAGTTTGACCTGAAAGCAAAGGTGGGACTTTACTGACAAAACTCAAAACAAGGGATCTGTTCGGACGGAATAACGGCTCCCGCCAATGTGATACAGCAGAGTGGAAGGAGAGGCGGCACGGTGAGAACAGCGGTTAGCACCGTCACCTCAAAGGGAGAACGGGGT
>OMMV01071989.1:0-16380 GCA_900302635.1 Chatrabus melanurus
CTGTGTTTGATGTGTGATGCGCACACGTGACGGCGCGCTCTCTTCAGAACGGGAAAGTGCAGGTGGAGGAGGAGAAGCCAGTGAAAAAGAGGGCGACTTTCAACCACAATGTCTAATACAGCGCCCGTGTTAGAGGGAGCATTAAAAATGCACTCGCACGAACGCGACCAGATGAAATTCTTACTCGCACACGCTGAAAAAAGGTCGCATATGCGACCATTTTGGTCGCAGTCTCGAGCCCTGTGTTACTATGCATCTAACATGATGCTGGTAGCTAGTTAGTTTTCACACTGATTAGCACGAGCACAAGTGACCACACTAGATGCTACTTTAGTCTGTGCTAACAACCATACTAGCACTAACTCTCCATCTAATCATTTGATTTGGCTATTTTGGCAAGTAGCTACATGCTAGCAACCACACTGGCCAACTTGTAGTCTGCCGTGGCCCAATGCTTTCTCTGTTTAAGACAGCTAAACCAAGCTGCTGTTACAATGGTGGACAACAAACCTGTATACAGACTGTGCCCCTGTGGTTGTAAAATTATGGACAGTCATAATACCTGCATTATGTGCATCACATTGTTACGACTGTTCTGCAGCACTATGGCACTGGAGAAATCCCACATTTCTCTCACATGGGGTGGAAATTGGATCAGTAACATCAAAAAAAAAAAAAGAAAAAAGAAAAAAAAAAGTGGTGACAACAGATGCGAGTCTCACAGTCTGGGGAACCACTCATGAGAGCAGGACAGGGAGTGACAGTGGTGTGTGGAACTGGCACCAGACGTGTGCTCACATAAACTGGCTGGAACTGCTGGCAGTGTTTCCGCTTATCAAACATTTTCTGCCAGTGAAAAGACATCACCATGTATTTTTCAGAACAGAGAATACAGCTGCAGTGATGGAGGGACTTGGGGCCCCGTCCTTTGCACATATTGGCTTGGTACCAACTGATCTTCCCTGAATCTGAGAGCAGACATGCTATCCAGAGGCAAACGTCGGGACGGAGACCGCACTCGCTTTGCTCAGGTGGTGACAGATTTGGATGCACTTTGGCTAATGCCAAGTTGATCTTTTCACCTCAAAAGGACACTGATCAGTGTCTGATACATTTTTCGCTTAAGGACCAAGATGCTCCACGGGGAGTTGATACGCTGGCATACGATTCTGCTTTACACCTTTACTCGATGGTCCTCGTTTCTACCGACTCTTGCAAGGGTGAGGAAAGGTGCTCCGCTATTAATATTAAAGGATCCAATGTGGTCAAGGAGCCACTGGAGAGCAGAGGTCATCCCACTCCTCTGGACTCAGCCATGGCCTCTTCCACTACACCAGGTCTTAGTTTCCCTGGTTAACAAGATATTCCAACCTCCTATGGAACTTTGAACAGTGTGCCTTCTTCACAGCGTCCACCAGTTGCCACCATTCAAAGTGCAAGAGCACTTCATGCAAGATCTACGTATGAGGGAATATAGTGGGTATTTGAGGAGTGCCGTGAAATGACACGTTGTTTGAGTCCAGTGTTCCTGTAATCCTGTCCTTCCTACAGGGTTTGTTGGATAGGGGTAAGGTAAGGCCTTTTCAACAATTACGGTTTACTTGGCAGCTAATTCAGTTTGTCATGGGGGTTTTGCAGGTGTCCCTGTGGATCAACAGTGTCAAAGTCGATCATCCATTCTTTAGATTTAGCTTTGATGTTAGGTGCCCTCTCACAGCCATCATTTGAACCTTTGGATCAGGTGGACTTGAAGATGCCGTCCTTTAAGGTAGCTTCACTGGCGCATGCAAAAGGTGGTGGTGAGATCCAATTTGCACAAAGCAATTCTAAGTTCATGCCCAAAAATCCTTCTTTTGTTGGTACCCGATTGGAACTGTGGGCTTTTTTCTCTCCTGAGGAATGAGTGGTTGCATAATCTCTGTCCAGTTAGAGCCTTGTATATCTGTACCATGAGATCAAGAACCTTTATGATGCCTGCTCAGTTGTTTGTGTCATGAGCTAAACCACACACCGGTAAGCCTGTCCGTGCTAATTCCACCAGGGTAAGGCCTGTGTCTTGGGCCCTGTTGATAGGTGTTACTTTGAAGGAGCTATGTGCCGCTGCAAGCAGGGGTTCATCCTGGACAGGGATAACTGGCTTGTGGCGGCCAAGCGTTCATAGCGACGTCGCCTTTTGATCCTTCGATGTCGGCTCTTCCTATCATTGTGAAGCAGAATTCACCGAGCGTTGGATTGTTCACCCTCTAATAGGGAACGTGAGCTGGGTTTAGACCGTCTTGAGACAGGTTAGGTTCGACAGACTGGATGTCACTGCTCCTTCTTTGGTGCACACGATTGTGAGTGGTGACCTTCCCCGACCATGACTGGCAGTCAGTTACGGGATAAGCTTATCTGACAATATGGGAGTCTGAATATCCCAGCAGTCGGATGCTTGAAGGAGAACTTGAGGTTACTTATTCCGTAACCTCATTCATATAGAGGAGGCTCACCAGGTCACCCTCCTGGCATGAAGAGAGGAAGATGTGAGCTTATCTTGAATTGCAAGTGACGCTCTGTCACCCTTTTTTACAGAGGCGTATGGCTGGAGTAAAAAGATATAGTCTGCTGAGGATAACGCTGAGGACCATGCCCCACACTGAGACAGTTCTCTCTTGTTATCAGAGAATGCAGGTTAGGGAATAAGTAACCTCAGGATTTTTGCCAAAAATTATGCGACTTACACTGCTCGTGCTACACGTGGGAGCTAACATTAATATTCATGCAATGGTGAAGTCATTTTTAATTTGCCTGGCCAACCTGATTGCAAAATTTATGCCAAGGAAAACATTATCCGTGATGACAGACCCCTGGCTTGTTGATGCTCAAGTGGTTTTACCTAATGGGAAGGGGGTCAAAAATCACATTTTGATTGGAGTACTTAATTTATATACTACCAACAGCAGAATAAAATGCCAAATTTGGTCACAACTCTAGGAAATAACTGACTTAAAAAAATATTTTCAAAAGAAACGTATTATAAGCCAGTTGATAGTAGCACAATTAAACAAAAGATAAATGATTAAACAGTATCCACCAAAATAAGTTCTAAAGGCAGGTGGGGTACTGACATGAACTCTTCGGAGATGTGACAGGTGCTCCTCAACTTGGAAATGCAACTTTGAAGGCACTTTGAAGATGGCGTCGTGATGCTCCATCATGAAGGTCACCAGTCTGGTGGCCAGCAGTTCATCCAAGTCCATGTCATCTACCGAGCCCAGAACACATTGTGAGAACGTCTGCACCATCTAGACAAGAACAAGAGTAGAGTGATTAAAAATTATCCCCAACTACATGGCAACTGATTTCATTTTATTTGACTCACTGTCTGTATGCAACCCGTCCAAAGTCACCTACGGAATCTGCTGTATGGACTAATCAGCAGTAACTCTTGTTTTCATGTATATCTACAGGTAGGTCAATAAACGTGACATTAACATCATGTGAAATAGGTTAAATGATCTACAAGCGCATTTTCACACAACTCCATGTGTCCAAGTATTTCGAGGGCAGCCAGAAAACAATTACATGAAACATATGAAATAAAAAGAAGGCAATAAAAAAGAAAAATAAGCTCAGTTTAGTTTAAAAAGCCAAAGTAAACATTAAGTCTTCGACAAACATTTTAAAGTAGTTGAGATGGTTCTACTTAATATCAAGGGAGGTGCTGTTCTACATTCTTGGGCCCGTTACCACCAAAACATAATCGTCCCTAGTTTTCAACCTACATCTCGGCTCCACCAAAAGCATCTAAAGAGTATAGGGATGCAAAAGTTCAGCAAGGTTGTATCCTATTCTGACGACACAAAAGCAAACATATATAGTCAGAGCAGAGCTACCCAATTTGGGGCCCAAGGGCCACATTTGTTGGTCCGCACTCCCTCCGTTTTGGCCATGACAACTGTCATGCTCTCAGCAAGTTAATATATTGCTGTTCATTCATTTTCTGGCGCTTATCCAGGTGTGGCTAGCAGTGGCAGCAGACCAAGCAGCTCCGCCCACACCTCCCTATCCTCGGCTAAGTCCTCTAACTCTTCCTAGGGGATTCAAAGGCATTCCCAAGCCAGCTGGGAGACATAATCCCTCCAGCGTGTCCTGGGTCGTTCCCCGGGGCCTCCTCCCAGTTAGACGTGCCTGGAAGACCTGCCAAGGGAGACGACCAGGCGGCATCCTCACCAGATGCCCAAACCACCTCAACTGGCTCCTTTGGATGTGAAGAAGCAGCAGCAGCTCTACTCCTGTGTCCCTCCTGGATATTCAAGGTTCTCACCCCGTCCCCGAGTGTAAGCCCAGACACCCGACGGAGGAACTTCATTTCAGTCACTTGTATCCGCCACTTTGTTCTTTCGGTCATTACCAAAAGCTCGTGACCATAGGTGAGGATAGGAGCGTAAATCGACTGGTAAATCGAGAGCCTTGCCTTCTGACTCAGCTCTTTCTTCACCACGATGGTCCGGTACAGCGTCCGCAGGACGACAGAAGCAGGCTGTTAAGCAGATTAAAGAGTAGTGTTTTCATTTTTTTGACGTTTTACTTTAGATTTAGGCTGTTAATTTTCTATAAAGTATAATGCATTTAATTGTAACATAATTGTAATGCATGTAATTCACACAGCAACATTTATTTTTGGCCCATGACCCTCCATCCAGATTAATTTATGGCTCTTCAAAAGGAAATTTGGCCACCTCTGCTTCAAAGAATATTTACTGCAGCTTCTCTCTGCCTTGAGCTGACCCTGGCCATGTTTATTGGGTGTTCACCTTATAAAATCCATTTGAACACCATCACACTCTGATGAATCTCTTGCACAGCTTCAACAGCAATTTATTATGACAAATTACTGAAAGGTATTATTTATTGTAGACTACTACACTGAATGATAATATAGTGATCATAGCTTTTCATGATATTGAGTCCTTATACTGTTATTATATTTATCCAATCTTGATTTGTAAAAATTCTTCATCAAAATTTTTTTTTTTTAACATTTATCATGAGAGGTGCTAAATGGCATGGCACCAAACTGATCGGTTTGATTACCAGTGTGCGGGTGGTTATGGTGTCATTAAGAGGGGGCAGGTGAGGATTCTGGCAAACCCGAGTCATGAGGCGCAGTAAAAGCTGGAGGTGTCTTCGGTTGGGTGGGGGCAATAAAAGGCAGCTCACTTGAAGAGCCTCAGCTGCTACCTCCTGGTCCTGGAGTAGACCTGAAGAGAGTAGACACTATGATGGAAGGACTGATTGTACTCTCAGGGCAAATTTACCCCTTTGATGAAAAAAGACATTCCAAATAGAGTTGCACAGCACAGTTACCCTACAATAAACATCCATTAAAATGAGTAGAATTTTACATTTTTTAACTGGTGAATTATTTTACTCACATGTGTTGTACCTGTGTACCAGTAATGTGATGTAACAATAAAAGTGATGTGATCTGATTTAAGAAAATACAGCACCAATCACACCTTTGTTTAATGGAGTTATTTTAAATGACATTTCATGCACAATCAAACATGGGGTGAATGTGGAGCTCTTTCGGCAAAAGTGTTCACCTCTTCTTTCCCAGTTGGAACAAAACGTTTAAGTCTAAATGCAATTTTCAACAGTACCAATACTTGAAAAGTAAGCCCTATACAATGCCTGAGGCCCATTCGTGCCGGATTCCATAGTGTGAAGTGGTTGAGAGTCTACAACTCCCCCTGGATGGGACGCAGGTTACTTCCCCAGCAAAGGCTGGTACCCATTTACAGCTGGATGGACTGAGACAATGCAGAAGCAGCATCTTGTCCAAGGACACAACCAGGTTGCGTGTCTGGGAATCAAACCTAGGTCTACATATTGGCAACCCAACTCCTTTTCCCACTGAACTACCTGCTCTCATACTTTAGAGGTGCTGCATTATAACACAATGGAACTCTGTTGTCAGTATTCGCTGAAACTTGTTCTGCATCTCCATCAACTCTTAGGGCCGTATCTTCCACCTGGCTCAACGGAGTGCACAGCGCAAGCGTCATTTGTAGTTTCCACCTGATGCAGTTGTGGGTTTCATGTCCAGCAATGTTGTGTAAACCCCAAGTGGGATTGTGCTCATCTATGCGCCCATGGGTGTGTTGGTCTAAAAATGAGGTGTCGTAATGTGCAGTTCTAGTACATTTGTTCTGTCTGGGAGCAGAACACGATGGCTCCATAGACCAACAAAAACCTGGTCTAAAGTCGAGTGCAGTATATTTGAGGTATTTAAAGAGCGCAACACTCAGACTGTAGATACTTTGTAAAGTGGGTAAGATCTAACCTTACCCCTGTGCAGCGCCTTGGGGCGACTATGATGCGACTTAGCGCTATATAAATAAATTGAATTTTTGTAACTCACTAATCTTGGTTGAGAAACAGGATAGACCGACATATTAATTGCTTATAATTCACTTATTTCTCTAAGTCATACTGAAGAAATGAGGCTGAAATAGGGCAACAAAAAAAAAAAAGCAGCTCTGCTCATATTCCTCAACTGCATGCCAATTTTTTTAGTTGCCACTGAGTCACAGGTCTCTTGCTTGCAAATCTGTGTGCACGACTACATAACAAGCCATCCGACAAGTCGAGTACATGGACTTGAATTAACATTTGTGAAGTCGATACTTTCCAATCACAAAATGCCTTAAATGGATTTGCTATGGATCTTGTTGATCAACTCTGACCATTCATCTGAAGAAGCACACAAATGCCAGCAGCAAAGCACTCACTGAGAATGTTGACAAAGACGTCATATAGATGAAAAGTCAAAAGGGGTTCTTTGAGTCCCTGAAAATAATCTGCAACCGTTTTCAGAACATCCCTCTCGAAACTTGGGTACACTGAGTGTTTGGTTTCATTTCCATTTGGCCCTGAAAAAGATGACAATGACAGTTTTCGGTATTCTTCACAGAGAATACAATATCAATGTGTCAGCAAAACTGAGCTAAGTGGTAACGGGCAATTTGTTAAATAAGTCATAATTAAACAGTCAATACTGAATAGAAGAAAACGTGCAACAGACACACACACACACACACACACATTATGACTGCATTCCAGTTTTAGTTTATATTATGAAGTGGTAAGATGCGTAACAAACCTACAACAGAACTACAAACTGGGCTATATAGTTTACATCAGCCATTCCTAAACGTAAGCACGCCGGGGAGCACTTTGAAATCTGAAAACTGTCACGGGTCCACCCAAAACCTTTAATAGCAACTGTCATCGACACATGAGACGAGTATGACGCGTATTCATTCGTTTAAGCGCACTGTGCGCTAAATAAATTGCTTTTATTGACACGTTTTCTGCAATGTGCGTGCGGGCCTCGTTTTGACACAGGAAATGAAGCAAGGCATCATGCGCGCAATGAAACTTGGGAGATTTATGACATCTACTCTGCAGTGGCTGAGGAACTGTCCCAAGTCTTCTGAAACTGAAATAAAACACCGCAAAATGTAGGTTTCTGTCCGTTAAGATTATGTTTTGATGGCAACGATTGCTGTGAATGGCGTGAATCCGGGCGGAGTGTTTTGATCCACAAATGGTCCCGGATGCTGTGCGTGTACAGTATACACACAATATGTTAGACGAGGTAAGAAAAATGAAAAATAACAATTTAAATCCCACAGATTGGTTTTATTTTAATTTTAAAAAAATCAAATATTTTAAGGTAATTTTAAACTTTATTACAAGATTGAAAACCAAAGGTGTTTTTTTTTTGTGAGCCACTGGTTTACATAATGTGCACGCACACACTAAATATACATATCGCCATTTACACCGTGGACTGATGTAACTCAGTAATTTCTGACTGGATTGACTCATTGAGTAAATCTCTGAGGCAATATTAAAAATTGCATATATTCCTAAAGGTATGAGCCAGTTGTGGCTGATATTTGAGTGATATATGGAGTGAAGGAGGGGGAAAAAAAAATAAAAAAATTGTGAGTTGCCCAGAGAGTTGTGAAGAGGCCAGAATGCACTCTCTGGAGATCACAATTATTCCTGAATTTATCGCACCTTCGACACATGAAGCATTCCTCAGACTTTTGTCAACTTTTTTTTGTGGGTGCGGAGGAGCCATGAGGCAACTCCAAGTAGGGTGGAGTCTAGATTTACGATACGAGTGTTCAGAGCGATTTCTGCACTAAGTGCGTTGTTAGACATGGAGGGGAGGTGTCCCAAAAACAACAAAAGAAAATTAATGTGTACTTTGCACACACAAACACTGTAAGATAGTCACCATAACACATTTCTGTAGCTTAATGCATCATTACTCTGGATGGATTCCTGTCATTTTAGATGTTTTTTTGACCTTGAGGCACTTGCATCCACTGTATAAAAGTCCCAAAGCCAAATGACTTTGTTTTAAACATCCAAGCTGACATGTTGGTAGAGAAATTATACTTACAATTGGCGAGACATTTCATTGCCGACACCACCCAATAAGGAATGTCCTCTGGGGACACAAGAGGAAACAAATAAGTCACAATGTTCTTGTAAATCTCAATAAGAGTGATGATCTCTCAGTAGTATTCCAAACAAGTCACATTTTCTCTGATTGCCATGATATAGTACAACCTTAAGCAACCAGCTGCAATATACGCTCAATCACTGCTTCATACCGGCTTTGTTCTGCAGTACGACTATTCCACTCTTATTAACACAGAACACGTTGTCAACAATGTGTTTGCCGTTCACGTGCTTCGAGTCCAACACCCCATCCAGCGTCTTCAGGCCCAATACTCTCTGCAAACTAAAATAATAGAGGGTGACATCGTGTATCCAGAGAAAGTCTAGAAACTTTACGAGCAGTGAACAGTGTTGAGAAAGAGATGAAGATGTACATACTGTGACACAGTCATTGATTTCCAGATGTGGTCCACTTGCTTCGGTGTGAGCTCCTTCCTGTGTACGAGCTTGCATTCACTCACATCCCCGATAGCTACACTGTGCCTCTTGTTCCAAAACGCTGAACTCTGGTTCGAATGAGCAAACAAATACATAACATGTCATACAGTCATTTATTTATTGATTTGATTTACTGGCTGGAAAAGTAGAAAACTATAAACTGCAGTCTAGTCCAATATAGTCTTGCAATGAAGCAAATTTTAGAAGTTTAATTGTGACCCTAAGAGGCATTAAATCGACTCCATGACCTTTACCGCTCCCAAGAAGGTTGTTTTGCCACCAATTAGTCCGTTTCGTTGTTACCAGGATGAGCCAAAAAGATGGAAAGTACAAGAAAAACAATGAAAAGTCCAGCATCTTTTACACAGTGTGCAGTAAGAGCCGACTACCTTTCATGGCATACCCTGCCAGTAGAGGGTGCAGAAAGCCCATAACTCACATCGTCTTAGCAATTGGCTGTACTGGAGACCACCCCCCCCAAACATTTCTTTATTCAACAGTGGTCTGATATTCCGCGGTATCATGACTGGACGAGGCCTGCCTGTAATCGTGGGTTCCTGGTGCGAATATTAGACGGCTCACCCCGTCCTATATTTGCAGCAATAATGATTGCCGTTTGATACGATTGCAGACCGGCGCGCATGCGCAATAAACATTTGCCAAGAAGATGAAGCAGACGGCAGCAGAAGCCTGTGTTACAACATAACCATTAATTTTGGAAAGTGAACTCTATTGTTATTTGCTGTTATTTATTGTTACGGATATTCACTTAGTGCTCTCTATGTGTTAATTGCATTCTCGGCAGTTAATAAGATGAATTGTCATTCAGACTAATGTTAGAAGCTGTGGTTTGTTCACATGTATTCCTCCTGACTGGTCTCATGAATAAAATATAGAAAACAATTGGATTTGATATATTACTCTCAGTAAATATCAGTCGAAGTTTTTTGTATCTTGAGAAGTTAATCCAATTTTGAATAAGCATATTAATGCATGGATTTATTGCATATCAGACCGGTTTGCAGGACCGCAGCATATCAGACCTTGCTCATGCGTGGTCTGATATCAGCTGCCTGGTCCTTCACCCCCTGCATGTACTATGTATTCCTCCATCACATGATCATAGGGAATATGTTTATTTTATTTGACATTCATGTTTTTTGTTGTTCAATGAACAAATCGATGAAAGTTCTACTCACAAATAAATCAATCAAAAATGTCATTTTTAAAATTTGTATTAGAAATGTTTGCATGCACAAAATGTTTATATATGATACAGTTTGTATAAATTACCCCACAATTTTCAGTGAATTCCTGCTAAATTCTGTAAATTCCAATGGAAAGTTTCCAACTTGGAATATTGCAAATTGTTCAAAAAAAAATTATGATCAAAATTTCCAAAATTCCCAAGCTTAACTTCCCATGGAAAGTTTCCAGAAATTTACCAGAAATTTTCCACCCCTTTGCAACCTTACTTAATACATCCATTTAGACACTTAAATTAGGGTTTTAACCTTTCCAGAAGCAAAGACATGTAAAAATAAGTGAAATGGTGGCCATGTTGGACGCCATCTTGGATTTTGAAAAAGCCACAATGGGGGATTTTCAAGGACTTTTAGTATGTGATTCTACACATTTTCTGGACCTATCCTGAAAATTTCAGCTTCTTCTGCAAAACTTCCCATTTTTTTAATGATAAAACTCTTGGACTAAATCTAGTTGAGAAGATTTCACACTGAATAATGGGGTATCTACCAAATCAATCTTTCTGAACACTAATGAGGTGGAAGGGCACCGAGTTATGTATCAGGGCGATTACCCCACGTGAATGTGAAGTGAAAGAAGCTGAAAATACTCACTCTGACTATGTCTTCAGGGGTCATATGGGTCTCCTGGAGAAACGCTATTTTAGATTTTAATTGCTTCATCCTACTTACGACTTGCTTTGATTTGACAAGTTTATTTAAACTTCTTACCTTACCTAGAGGTAAATTGGTCAGAGGACATATCGCTTATCAACTGAGCTACGTTGAGCAGATTTGGATGGGCTGTTAATAAAAGAAAACTTTTTTTTTTTTAAAAACCCCAGCAACACTATAAACAACAGAGTGCACTTGCCCATATGAAGTACACCCTCCAATAACAAACACAACCAAACGGCCCCACGCAGGGGCCGAATTATGGACCCACGTCAGCATCGCGGTGAGGCACAACATGCCTAACAAATCTAACAGTATCAGTAGTGATAATCATTGCAACCACGCAGCCCAAGCATTTAACTCTATTTAAACTTAGTTTTACCAACTTTAGTTACCAATAAGAAAGCAAAAGGGAAACAATTTCAAATCAGTAGTTATCAGTAGTCAGTTAGTCATTTATGTTAATGAGATAGCTATTGATGTACATCATGCACCCAAACTCAGTGCTCAGAGTATCTCGTCTCACCCGTCCCCTCCTCTCGACTGCAAACCTTCAGTTCATGCACAAATGCCTCCGCTCCCGGTGCTGTGCCAAAGATGTGCCGTTTCTGCTTGAACGTCACCGGAGGATTAGCAGGGTGAATTTTCCCATATCTCTCCGGGATGGAGAGAGAGAGGCCAGTTCCTTCTTCATTATATCAAAAACTTTTCTCCGTTTGAGCAAGTCAGAAGACACATCAGGGAAGAACATGACCCTCTGGTTATCACGGAATATTCGTCCCTTGGTTCTTGCGGCTTGCATTACCCGCGATTTGTCCGCATAATTTAGAAACTTCATTATTCCCACCCTGGGCCGCACAGCCGACTGTGTATCAGCTTCATTAGCTCGGCCGATTCTATGTGCTCTTTCAAACAGCAGGGAAGTTATGCTCTCCAAGCACCTCAGGGATCCACTTTTCCAAAAAGGTACACATATCGGCACCTTCATTTCTCCTGAAGACCCACTGAGCAGAGATTACTAAACTTCAGGCAAAAAAAAAAAAGAAGAAAGGACAAAGCGAGTATCAGCAAAATTCTTTACCGGCCATTTAGTGGCTGTATTCCTCAAACTTATCACGGGAGCTCAGGCGCATGTCTGCTTAGCACAGCGCCATAACAGGAAGTCGCTGGAAACATTTTTACGCAAAGCAGCTTATAGACCAGTTTAGACGTCCTTTCATTTGCGATACCTCCACGACACTGGTTTCTGACTCCAAACATTCATTTGCTCAAAAAAAGCAACATGTCGATGTATTTTTACAGGACAGTTTGGCTCGATAGATCCACTGACACGGACCTACACGGCACGAGAAAAGATAAACCCTACCTGCATTTTACAGGCTTTGTCTTTAATACTGGCTCAGAGCTCGGCGTGAATGGATTATTGATGACTGTGTATGAAAACTCCATTCAGCGATTGCATTGCAATGCATTTTTGCCATGTTAAAATGACTTTCTGTTGCTAAACAGTGCTTCAGGCGCAGTCACACTGACGTTTGGGCCAGCAACTGGTGAACGAGGTGAAAGCGAGAGAAAAAAGTGGCCACACGTCGGTGAAAATCACGTTCCCGGAGTTTGGTAGCGGACCTCAAATGCATCACAGCCTTTCACAACATGTTTGTAGCAGAGGCAGCCGTTATCCAGCACTCCATTGTAACAAGCGGGACTGTTGCCAATGAGGAAACGTTCGGGAGAGGCGTTTGACACACCGCTGTCCAGTGATTCTGAACAGGTAGGCGAACCAACACCCACACGTTAGCCAGTGAACACGATCGCACCAGTAACTCAGGCTTTTGGAGGCTGTTCGCACCGGTACCGCAGGCTAGCGAGGGCTACCGCACGCAACGACGATCTGCAGTCTGTAACGGTCTCCTATGTGGCCACACGTTGGCAAATGCTGAAAAATTTCAACATGTTGGAAATTTTTGACGCGGCCGCCATTCATCAGCAAACACCGCCGAACACAGCCAAATGCCGCCGAAGGCTAGCACAGGCTAGCGGAGGCTACCGATCACCGACGTGTGCAAATACGTTCATCTTCGTCGACCGAAACGTCATAGTGTGACTGCGCCTTTTAGCGGTCACTGCCATGTCGCTCATTTGTTTGGAACCGGAAGTAGTGGTTGCTAGCAACGATCACGTGACACTAATGTCATGTGGGAATCAATAAAGTTCATTTTATCTCATCATGGTTGTGCGGGCCTTTGATGGGAAGTTCACCGACAGCAGATGTTATATTGTATTAGGCAGTAAAAAAGAAAAAATGCAAACAAAAATGAAACAATTATTGTGCAATCACTTTGATGCCCAACAAATCGATAGTCGTTTGTGACTATAGATCATGCTAGCAACAAAATGCTGCAATCGACAACATTCCTGAAGAACAGGTAGGCGCTGCCACAAGATATTCCAGATTCTGATGCTGACTGTTAGATTCTGGTTGATGGAAAAACACACGAGTAAACAAAACTGCACACAGAGTGCACTACTTTCAATGCTGAGCATGGAGGAAAGTAAACAAAAGTGATGCAAGTCTCATGGGTTTCATTGCTTTACGTCATACAGGTTATGAGTGCCATTCTGTTTCATATCATTTCATCAGAATTATGTCTCCTTTTTCTCCTCAGTGCAAACGAATGGAAAAAAAAAAAATCTCATCTTGACCAATTAAACTGACGCAAACACTTGAATCACAGTATGACACCTCGCAGAGGAAGGGATGAAGTATCAGTGCCTTTCTCACCATAACAGCTGGCTTCTGGGGTGCGACGTTTTCCTGCTGTGGTAACTCTTCGTAATCATCCCAGCGGATGAGTTTGGGCAGATCACTGCAGTCTCTCAGCAGCGGCCTTGTTGGAAAAGGTTTTAGAGGAGACCGGACGGGGAACCTGGAGCACAGAAGAGCATTATGCTCAACTGATGGTGGGGAGATCAATTTGTGAGCCAGCAGCATCCATTTGCCAAGTGTTGTGGCCCAAGAGGCATTATGATAATGAGCAGACACTCTTAACTCCGACTGCAACTATCAGCATGCCATAAAACATGCTCTGATTTGGAAGCATGCACCTCCTTTACAACAAAGTTCATTCAGGTTTCTGTTCACATACATCAGGACCTGGAAAGAGCATTAATTATCGCATGATATTGTGCCAAATTTTTCAGGTTAATAATTATGTTGTGTTTAAACAAATGCAATATCTTTAAGAAACGACGGGAAAGAGACTTGGTTTTGTTTGTAAAATTATTTCAACAAGAGCTGGTGTTTAAAATGTTCCTGTGGACCATGCTCACCGAGGCACAAACTGTTCATTTCACTTTCCGAAGCCTTGCTGAAAGCTTGACCAGTGGATCAGTCAAGCCTTACGCCATTAACTCCCCCGTGTTGTCCTCTGGAAAAGATGCCGTTTCCAAGAATTTATTCTTCAGACCCCATTTGCCGCCCATGAAATGAACAGTCAAACTAATATTTTGCTCACATTGGCGACTTGACCAGATACCAGGCTACAAAATAAGGCCCCATTTTCCCTTTCATGGATATGCATCCCAGAAGGTCACGGTTTGAAACCTTGTCCATACCTTGGAAGACTTTAGAGGGTCAGGGAGGGTGTGTCTGTGTTCAACCGGGATATTCTGTCATTGTGCTGTGGGCTTGTTTCAACCATGGCGGGATGTTCTAGATGTTTCAAAATTACTTTTATCGAATCATGACATACTTTGGTAATCCCTTGCATTTTTTTGCCGAGCTTGTAACATTGTCATACATGCTGTGACATAATCAGGAAGTTTTCTAGAAGCATCAAAGTTGTGCTAAGGTTATACTACAGTTAGGATATGGTTGATTTTGCAGACGTCACATGGTACAAGTCAGGCGGGGTTATGTCATGAAACCATGCACTACATCACACTCATGGCGAACCGTGATCTTCACATGTGGGTTTTTCCACAGTTATAGACTGTGAAAGTGACAACGGGGCTCCAGAGACTGGTAATTCTTGTTCTACAGATTTCCTGCACTCCGAATAAATTTTGGGTATCACTGTCTTTGACAAGAGCTTGGGCCTTTGGGATAACTTAGCGGGGTTTAACCATGCTGATAAACCTTGTGAATCCACACTTGTCAACCATACTCAACTGGAGCAGGTACTGAGTACTATAGTACACTAATGCGTGGGTTGTCTTCTTGTACAGTTTATGTTTTGTCATAACGCATTGTTGCTAAATACCTCACCATCCTGGACTACTTGCGGCTTGTTCCTTGGGGTATAGCAGACGAGACGTTGCATATTCCAAAGTGTGGAAGCGGTTGGGGTGATAAAATAAGTTTGCGGTATTCCCATGCTTTGTAGGAACTACGGGTGCAACAGCAAACCATGAAACCGAAAAATCTCAATATTTCAGGTGTACCAAACCATGGGCTGTGTACTTAAAAAAAAAAAGAAAAAAAAAAAAGAAGTGAGGTCTACAATATTGATGATGAATTATATTGTCACGAGTGGTTTGTTTTTAATGTTATTATGCAAAATGCAACATACAAAATTTCAGGCAGAACGTTCAGGATGTAGAAACCGTAGATCTTAGCCAACTGTTGAACATTTCAAGTAATATTACTCCATTTTGTGCAAGTCTTTTGTTCTATACCTGTATGAGGAAACCCGACAGGAATGTACCATGACTTGAACCGTACCGTGACCCTGAAACTGTGATTCATACTGAACAGTGAGGGAGGTGTACCGTTACACCCCTAGTAGGGAAGGTCTTCCTGCACACTTTACACACAACCTCTCCACTCACATCTCACTCCACGCTGTTTCTGTTGTGTCACATGTTGATGGCGCAACCTAACTCCTAGCACGCTCCATTATCATAGGGTATGACAGGCTGTTTATGAGCCAGAGAGGTAGCACGCTTGGGTTTTGTTCATACATATTTGTGATGTGCTTTGCTCGCCGTTTCATTGAATGCATTTCAGTGAAACTATCAAACATTCTACTGAAAAATTTTCTTCATTCATTAAGTGTCAATCATATTGCGATCACTTTATCGCCCAGGCCTAGTCTGGATGTCAAGAAATCCATGGTCGACCCCACACCCCAGCTTGCTTTCTTTGTTGTTGTGACAGTTTACGCCAAGGTTAAATGACAAAAGCTGCTAGCGATACTCTACAACAGGGGTTCCCAAAGTGGGGGTCGCGACCCCCCAGGGGGTCGCGGGACGCCGAGGGGTGGGTCGCGGAATGATTTCCATCAATCAAATAAATTTTGAAAAAAAAAAAAAAAAAAAAAAAAAAAATTTTTTTTGGAAAAAATAAAATACAGAAAAATTCAGCCATAGTTGTAAAAATTATGAAACATGGTACCCGGTAGTTAAAATTAAAATAAAACTACAGATTTGTGTTGTCGTTAAGCCCGTGTTTGGATAAGCCTAGTGCGTATGGCCTGTGCGCACATTTTATTTTATC
>OMMV01072000.1:0-11289 GCA_900302635.1 Chatrabus melanurus
CTCACACACTTTCTCAATGGCCCAAGATTACAACACTGTATTCCAAAATCATACCAAAAAAAACCCCTGATATGCAATGTGACAATTGCTACATCACACAGAAACACCGCCTTAATTGAGGTGATAAAATGCACCATCTAAAAAATCATCCTTTTAAAGGTGGCACTTCACATCCACTACAGGATTTCCACTGCATGTTCTTTTGTTTTAAAAAGACAGAAAGAAGGAAATGAATGTCTGGATTTATAGCGTTTTGGCAACAAATATAATAAACTTTGGGTTTAAAATCACCAACATTGTTGTTTGATTTGCCAGTTATTGTTGAACATGTTCAGACGGTGCCAATAAACAGGTTTCACAGGATAAAATGAATGTTGGTATGATCAGTGGGTCTGGGTAGAAAATGTCATTTTTCTCAAAACGGTTAAAATGGATTTCTAGCGTTTTGGAAAACAGTTCTTTATACATATTGCTTATCACAAGAGAAGGCAAGGGAGCATGAATCTCTGTTGCCAAAGAAGCGAAAACGTGAAGGGAAATAAAATCATGACCAGCGATTGTCTGGACTCTAGATGACACTAAATGGTACACACTGTAGCTTTAAGCATACATTCTTTACTTTATAGCCCTTTTTGCATTTGGGCTAAAAGTTGAGTATCCTCTGGTAACATTCCATTCCGGTGTTATGTGTAAATAAAAGACCGTGCGACTGATTTATAAAAGTTGATCCCGTATTTCTGCCCACAGAAATTCAGAATACAGAAATTCTATGTAACAGAAACTTAAGTGTGAATGTCAAATGTCTGGTGTTGCCGGGTTGATTGTCTTCCACAAATTTAACTAGGTCCACATGTGAAAGGAGATTATGAAGGCACATTATCCCCAGATTCCTTTAACAGAACAGGGCGAGAGGGAGGGGAGGCGGGAAAAGCAGACAGATGTCAGAGATTGAAAGGTTGAGGACATAGGTCAAGGGTTGGTGACCTGGGCATCCCACAGACTCCCTGTCCTTTTACTCCCCCCTCCAGCACAATGCTCGTCCATGACTTTACAATGCTTCCTTACAGTGGTGCGTAAATCTTTCACGCCGTTTAGAAAATTCCCACTGAAGCTGCAGATTCACACACCACATGGGATTTGGGATTTTGTTCCTCTCTCTCTCTCTCTCTTTTGCAATTTAATTATCAGAATGTGTGTGCGTGTTTTCCACACAGCCAGATTCAACAATAAAAATGCACTGAACAAAGCAGTGAATAATATGGTTTGCACAATTAATCATTTAAATCAATTAATAAAAATTTTCTCATTATGCCTTTTACTTTGTATAATTAGGACATTATTTCTTGATTGTTAAAAATGTCAGTTTTGATAAGTTAAATGGATGTCTCCAGCACAAAGGTTGGAATGGGTTTCCATGGAGACACAACAAATTACACATTATAGAACACATTTTGCTCACCGTCACAATCTTTTCCATCTTGTCTGTTTAGGGGACACAATGGCAAAGATTTGTAACTTGCACATGTTATCTCAAATTGTTGCAAGCCAAAATTTCTCCTCTTCCTGTTTGAGTAATTACGCTGTTGCTCTGTATATGGTAATGTTTGTGATGCATGAGTAAGAATTGTATTTGTGAGGCCAGATAAACCGTCACAGCTGCCGCCTTATTTACACCCACACCGTTTCCTGAATGCAACTTTGCACAAGATGAATTGTACATATTAAATTTTGTGTGGGTGATCTATCTATCTATCTATCTATCTATCTATCTATCAAATATAAAAATAATGAAGAGATTTTCACAAACTTTGAAGAAAAGCTGCAGCCTGATTGTGAATAGATACCTTTAAATTTTGAGGAGGGGCGGTTAAAGGGAAATGCGTAGGAGATTACAGGTGCAATTATTTCTAACAGAGCAAAATAATTATTTTATTTAAACGGTAACATTACCTCCATCAAGGAGGTTGTTTTCATTGAAATTTGTGTATCTGTTAGCAAGATATCTCAAAAAGGCATGAACGGATGTTCATGAAATTTGGTGCTGAGGTAGGCTTTGGATCATTTAAGCGTTCATTACATTTTGAGGTAAATGCTAATCCACGATCATTTGTAATGAATAAATCTATGTCTCCCACTGATTTCCATGCAGTTTGTACTTTGGTGTAACAGCGCCCCCATCTGCACTTCAGCTGTCATGAGAACAGAGAAACAGGGCTGCTGGTTCCAGGTAGATGTTCTGTAAATGCTGTGAGTGCGCCCTCTAGTTCTTTTGTTGTTGTTTTTGTCTGTAAGTCTCTTCTCCAAGTGATGAGGATTTCAAAAAAAAAAAAAAAAAAATTGTGGAGAGATGATTTCCTTATGTAAATTTATATAGCGCTTTTCCATCTGATGCAGGTGCTCTATGCGCTTTACAGTGATGCCTCACATTCACACACGCACAGGATGCTGCCAATTCAAAGGTGCTCAGCTCCATACTGAGAGCAACTTTGGGGATTTAGGGCACTTCAGTAAATTTTTTGTTCAATCAGGGTATTGAACCCGTGACCCTGTGGTCACAAGCTTGCATCTCTAACATTTAGACCACTTCATCCCCCTTACATTCTATTCCTTTAACATTCTTTCCTTATGACATCATAGAAGTCTTATTGGTGGAAGCCAGCATTCTGGTCAGTTTGTAATTCATAAAAATAATAATTAGTAAATAATTATTGGTCTTCGTGACTATATTGGTGGGTATGAGTATGAGAGATTTTTAGGTTTAGAAGGGGATTTTTTTTTTTTTGTCTATTTGCTTTGGACATCTCAAATGTGATTCAGTTAAAAGTAATATGTTTCAAGTGTTTCAAGGCGTCTGTGGTGTGAAGCAAAGCGGTTTGTTCAAGAAAAACCACATACTATTTTTTTTTTTAGAGTTTGTGACTTTAATCTCAGAGAATTTCTGAGGTTTTTGTCACAATAATGACTTTATAACCTCAGAAAATGTTTGCATTTTTTTCTTGTAAATTTGAGGGGTTCCCCCCCCCCCTCAAATACCACTTTAATCTCAGAGAATATCAGTTTTTTTTCTTGTAAATTTACAACGTTAATCTGGGAAAATCTGAATTTTTCTTGGAATATTCACCCCATCCGACACCTCCATTTTTGTAACCTATATGGCCCCAATACATCGTCATACAAACACAAACCCAAATACGTACTAAAAGCCTCATCAAACACATGCTTACACAGGATTGTCACTTCTATCATTGAATACATTTTCTAAAAACATTATCTTTGACAAAATACCTTCCACATACGTAAGTGTAGTTCAGTTTTGGAGACTAGACTTTGCTGCAGATGGTTAATGCCACTGATCACAATAGGGCTGGGACAGTACGTATCATGATGATGGGTGCAGATTTGATACATATCACAATTCTACAAGTTTTGCAATTTGGCATTCCAATATAATGTGATTTTTAGTTGGTTTTTGTAACACTAGACGATGGGGAAAAATTTGGATAATAGACTTCTAGAGACTATATCATAAAACCAAACAAAAAAAAATGCACATCGCATTTTTTTCCAGGAGGACCGTACTGCATAGTTGATAATTAAATAATTAAAACACTTTTTGAAGTCCACTGCTGCCTACAAATAAGAACAGAGAAACATCATGAGCAGTGTCTACTTAATTGGTATGTCATGATGTCTGACACGGGACATCAGGAAGAGGAACTCTTCTTGATATACTGGTTGAAAATATGTTGGCCCAAACGCCTAGGTGTGACTGCGCCTTTAGGGTCCAAGTCTCACAACCATACAGTAAGACAGGAAGCGCCAGGAATCTAAAGACTTGGACCTTCGGTCTCCTGCAAAGATATCAGCATTGCCAAACACCTCTGTCCAGCGACCTCATGACTCCATAAGCTCTTCCCAGGCGTCTCTCGATCTCAAAGGTCGAGGACCCAGAGACACGGATGTCACTGCTGAGATAATGTCACACTATCATGAGTATCAATTCCCCCCATCCCTAATACACAATATGGTGGACAGTGTCCTCAGTGTCTGTGACACAGTGCTCTCACACCTCCCAATCTAGTGCATATAGATCAGTGGTTAATGCAGTCAGGAGGCTTCAAACGTACAGCTGGTGGTGCTCCTTAGGGTAATAATGTAGAGATATGAAGTTGTCATGATTCGAATTATACTTCCTATTACTTGGGAGACTGTTCAGGTTTAGTGGAGCACCCTAACCTTTGAAGTCAGTGCTGAGTTGACCTGAAATACATTTATAGAAATCACAACTGTAGCTTTCATACACTTTAAAACATTCCTGCTGCACACTTGCAGTCAGAAAGCTGACAAGAGCGCTGACCTCGCCGTGACAAAGCATTGTCTGCTGAGTAACTGGGGGATGTGCACGTCTGCTGTGCCGTGCGGACATGTGATGTCAGCCTTCCGCTTTGTCATGGCAACATAATGCCGTGTAATGGGCTTCTGCTGAGCCAGACAGCTACTACCTAATAGTGACACGCCGCCCCACATAACCACTGCACTGACCTCGTGCTTATGAAGTGATGCTTAAACATGGCTGTTGTGGCGGTTGCTGTTCATCCAGAGAGCACTCGGTGGTGGTGATGACTGTGTGCACACCAAAGCAAGGGAGGATGGGTGTTGCATAACAGGCAGGAAAGAACAAATTGTGTTCTCACACATTTTGATAGTGGTCATACATATGCAGATGACACGGCATATCATTTCAAAATATTAAACCTCCAATAAAATCCCCACACGACTGTCAGAGTTTGACTGTGAGACAGAGATTATATTTAGTTTCAAAATGAAATGTGTTGTATTTTCCATCATGTCTGATAATTGTTTGCTTTGGGAGAGAACAAAATCCTGCCCTGAAAATTCTCCATTGTTGGGTATTAATGCTGGATCATCTCCTGGAAAATATTGTGTGAGAAAAGAGAGAGAGAGAGAGAGAGAGAGCGAGAGAGAGAGAGAGAGGTGTCAGAGCAGGCATGCCCTTAAAATTTCTCTGTGCTCATATCGCCATCTGGTGGTCCAGAAATGGAATCCCACCTATTGATGAGCACTTACATCATCCTCCTCCTACCTGGGATTAAATCTGTGATGTTTCATAACTGTCTTGTCTTCTGTTTTTTCCCCCTCCTCTCTTTATTGCATCCATTCTGAAAATAACAGCAGATGACCTTGCCGTGTGACTTGACAACAGCAGCCGTGGGGCATTCAGGTGTCAGTCAGCCATCACCGACTAAAGCGAGACTGAAATGTGACTCAAGCTCTGAGTGGATGGTGAATAACAGCTTGTATTAGACTTTCAATCTTCCACAGCTGCACAACGCTGCATTGTTTTTGCGAGGAGGAAAATATTCCACGCAGGCATCTATTTAGAATTCCTCTATAGGTTTTTTCCAACCTCACATACAAGACAAATATTTTCTACAAGGTAGAAAGTCTTACGCACACACCAGCCGTGAATGGACTTGACATCATGAATAGACAAAAGAGCGACTGTAAGCCTGAAGACTGTTATCAGAGATTTCCACATAATGTATTCTCGTCCATCGTCAATCACATATAGAGTGTGACAGACAGAGTTTAGGACGATTTACTCAGCAGGACAAGTAAAGGAGCAAATGATTGCCGATTCAAATCACAATTTCACCGCTCACAGAGTGCAAAGCTCCGCTGATCCGCCGATTTTGCATCTCATCCCGAGTGAAATTTAGTTTGTTTTATCATCTGTGATAAGATATATCTGAGTGACAGGTGTCGCAGCCGAAACTCAAGTCTAGCATGTTGAATTTTGGAATTCTCAAATTTACAGTTCTTGAACTAAACAGCCTGTTCTAGTGGCTTGAACAGCAAAAATGTAGATGAGCTGGTGAGCGAGATAGCCGGCTAACTTGTGTAGACAATAACTCAAAAACAATAAATGCGATCATCTTGTAACGCAACAAATTAAAAAGTGTACATAACAAGGATGAACTGCTTAGTTTGTGGTGAATTTTGTTGCACCAGATCAATCTCAAAAGCAACTTTGTTTTGCCTATGGAATATAGCCCATAGCCGCGTCTGCTCCACCCCTTACATTAGCGTCAGCTAACATGTGGCGTAAAGCCACTTGTTAAGCAACTGTGGGGGGAAAACATGGTGCACAGCACATGGGCAAATACGACGCAAAATATATACTAGAATTGAAAAGTAAAGCAGAATTAAAGAATAGATAGAATGTGTGGCTGGGAACAGTGCCAAAACGTTTCATCGGTACTGCAAATTTAAAATATTGCTTCAAAATGTTTTGAAACTTTCAAATATTGTTGAAAAGGAAGACATCACAAATCTGCAACCGAACAGGAAAGTAAAACCGGAATTAAAGAATGGATAGAAGGTGCGGTGGCAAAACCTTTCATCGGTTTTGCGGCGAATTACTGATGTCTAACACGAAACACTGCTTTGAAACCCGTGTTTGGAACATTGATATGGAGTCTGCATGAAAAGGAGGACATGACGTATTGTACTGCCACCTGGTCAACAGTGGCACCTGCTGGACGGTTCAGGAACTTGTATGCATATCAAACGATGAATTTCATATTTAAAGGCTACAGTCAGCGCAGGGTCTGTAGCTGCACTAGCACATACAATTAAAGACTGACAAAAGGAATGAAAGGCATTGGAGGGCATACGCTGCGTGCTCGCACATAATACAGTACTCTATAATATTTTCACTCATACAATTTGATTACATATGATTTACCGATCGACATGTGCTTTACAATGCCTCTCTAGTTCTGTTGGTTGTGGAGATATTCTGGAAAGTGTGGTTTTCAGACTATATTTTTGGCGACTTTGACCTTTGACCGATCTGCTGCAAAACTTAATCGCCTGGAGACACAAATCCAAGGAATATTCCAACTAAATTTGAGGAAAAGCTGCTATTTTGTACACAGGCAGATGCACATGAACATTTACAATACAAATCAAGTACAATCAAAATCAATATTAAACTTTAAAGCGGCCATATTGTGCAGAATCATTTTATTCTGTTTTTACAGTTGTGATTGTGCTTTCATGCTGAACATCACCAGAATCTCACGATGCTGTGACTGTGCATATAGAAACTCTCCTGATATAAGCAATCTTTTGGGCCTGAAACAGTTTATTTCAGAGTCCTGTGACATATGTAACAGAAGCCCTTATCTGGATGCCTGCTTATTGTGCGACACACCCACCCGGCCTCCAGGAGAAGGAAAGCGATGACCCCTCTCAGAAGGGAGAGAGGGCGTGACAAGCAACAAGTCCTTTGCATTTAAAGCATCAGACACTGAAATAAGCTGTTTCTTAGGGATCTGAATGTTTTTTGCCCAAGATGCACCACCTCAGTGTACATTGGACATTATTTTTGGAGAACAAACTTTATTATCTGTGTGGAGGAGGCATGCTTTTGTGCTGTCTGAGGAAAGATGGCGGATGATGCATAGCTGTGGCACGGTGCAGACCTCTCGTGCACCACGGGCGATTATGCATTTACCCAGCCTCTACCTAGACAGGCAGGGATTTGTCAGACGCATGGGCTGCTATCTGTTTGTCCCATCGCTCTTTCTTTCTTCTCCCTGTTAGCGTCCTCGTTGTTGTTACAGGCGCTTGTCTTTGACAGCACTTTTCACCGTCATGGCCATTGTCACGGTTTGTTTAATGGTGGTTTTGTGTGTCACCCCTTTAATTTATGTGAAGATAAAAGGCGGCCGCAAATCACTGCTGCAATATTAAAAATTGTATATATTCTTAATAGTATGAGCTGGATGTGACTCATACTAAAGTGATATATGCAGACAAGGGATGAAAAAAAAGAAGATATATCTGAACTGGGTAATGATGTCCGACTGAACCAGAGTGAACCCACAAACCTAAAACCCAGAGACTGAGAATTCTCAGAGTGATCGTTTTGATTTAATTTTTATAGGTTTACAGACACGCTGATGGTTACTATTAAACACTCATATGAAATCATATCTCACCTTTCTATTTGTCACATGACATTTGACCTTGGGTGACCTTTAAAGGTCAAACTCATTTAGATGAGCTATTTCTAGGAATTGGTTAAAGATTCAACTATGAATACTCTACAACACTAATATAAAGCCATTTATCAACTTTCTTTTAGTCACATGACCTTTTATCTCAGGTGACCTTGAAAGGACAAACTCATGCTTTAGAGTTCTATTTATAAGAATTGTTTAAAGACTCAACAATGGTTACTCTAAAACACTAATATGAAGTAATGGCAACTTTCTCTTGGTAGCATGACCTTTGACCTTGGAAGGTAAAACTCAAAGTCATAGCTGTTTAACTCAAAATGTTTGGAGCCCAAGTGGATTATACATGGTGGAAGGGTTGCGTTTTAGTCAAGGATAAAGTGGTTCATTTTTTGATCAAATATCATGGCCACACAGAAACATATATTGTGGAAACACTGAATCACAAAGAAATAATTTACTTGAATCTGGTTGAACACACAAGGTGCAGGAGTTCCACTTGCTGACTATCCATTCTAGCTATATCAATTAACAGGCCTTACTTTTTCGATGCTTTTGGAAATCAAGATTTTTTTTAAGCATTGAGCCTTCTTTGAAAAGAAAAAGGTCATTAAAGTATCAAAACTCCACAGTTGGGCTCAGCACCAACACCACAGTTTTGTCACATTGTTGCGATGTGTAAGAATACATGATAAGACCATAAATGTACACAAGGAGGGCAGTACGGTGACACAGGGGTTAGCATTCTTGCCTCCCACCAAGAAGGTCAGGGGTTCAAAGCCCACCCTACCGATTCTCCCTGTACGTCTGGAGTGGTGTCAGGAATGGCTTCTGGTGTAAAACTTGTGCCAGGTCAAAATTGATTGTGGTGGCCCCAAGCAAAAAACGGAAAAAGAAATGAGTTTATATTAATAAACCTGGGCAGAGCAGGTGCCTCTGTGGGATAGGAATTGGATTACTAATACATAGACAGGGGTTCAATTCCAGGTCTGTGCTTCATGCTGCCTGTCTGTGTCCTTGGACAAGACACTTCATCTGCATTGTCCCAGTTCCACCCATCTGCAAATTGGTACCGGCCTTGGCTGGGGGACGTAACTTGCAATGGACTGGTGTGACGTCCAGTGGAAGTCATAGACTCTCATCCGCTTCACGCTTCACATCCGATGGGCCTCAGGGCCTGCACAGGTCTTATGTGTACTTAACAAATCTTGGAGTGCCTCACATAATGTTCCCATTTTTGTATTTACTGTAACAGTGAAGCTGCTCACAATCTGCTTTTAAGTCACCTGCTGACCAATATTGGTTTGTTGAAAAGGTGTATAATATGACCCCTTTAAATCAATTGCTTCTTCACCCGAGGGGATTCCATCCACAAAGTTTTGTTGAAACCCATCCTTTACTTTTAGAGTTATCTTGCACAGAATCAAACAGTCAGGTTGATGGTATAACCTCCACTCACATCCGTCACTGGCGTAGGTCCTACAGTAATCAGCACTACGAAGCAAATTGTCGATCAATATTAATATCCCTCATCTGAAAGAATCCCCACTACATTTTTATTGCAATTCATTCTCACTGATGGCAAACATACATCATTCCCCACAGCAAAAAATGATAATATCTGATAATGAAATGGCACGACTTCATTTCCAAGCAAATCAACTTGCCTCAGTTATCTCCAATGAAATGACAGCAATGTGACAGATGCCCGTTGAACTTATTAAGATAGTGCGTGCAGTCGAAGCACGTGAAACCACACAGTCAATTATTCTGGACATGTCCTTTGTTGACATAATTACAAAATATGCAAGTGTTTTTAAGTATGTTTGAGTGTTGCCTGCCTGTGCTTGTTGGATGAATACTGTATGTACATTCTGATCTGTTATGATGATGTCATTGCTGCAGTTTTCTCTTAGAGACAACCACCATATTTGCTGCTGTGTTGCCTGCCGTAATTAGCATCACTCGTATAATTTGACTGATATGAAATTATAGCCTATAGTGATAATGTCTGGTGTGGTGGAATGCGCTTTCAGTTATGTCATCATGTGGGAGGACTTTCAGTTTTCTGTATTAGAGAGTGTTCTGTAGTTGTTAGAGTATTTTTCCTGAAAATTTCTAAAATCTAACAGAGATATGGCTAGAACGGCACTTGGTAAAGTGCTGATTGAGACCTTTGATTACACCCTATGACCCCTGGGGATGTGTTCTGGCTGCTACACTGTTCAATGCTTGCTTGGACTGGGTGTGGAGTTAGGGTTGTGGAAACCAGCAGCTTAGGTACTTTTGCTGGCGAGGAAAGATTTGCTGATCTTGACTTTGCCGATGACACTGTGATCTTTGTGGAATCAGTGGATACCCTGATTCAGCACTTGAGAAGCTGAGTGAGGAATCAGAGTGTGTGGGTTTGCAATTGTCCTGAATCAAGACTAAGATCTGTGCTTTTGCTTACTTCCTGGACTCGGCCATCAGAAGTATATGTGTGCGCAGTGAAAGTGTTGAGCTTGTAATGACATGACATTCACTTATCTCTGCAGAGACATTCATGTCTCTGGGCCATTGACCTGGGAAGAGCTTATGGAGTTATTAGGTTGGTAGACAGAGGTGCTTGGTGATGCTGATATCTTTGCAGGAGAACAAAAGTCCAAGTCTTTAGGGTCCTGGTGCTTCCTGTCTTACTGTATGGTTGTGAGACTTGGACAGTAACCATTGGCCTCAGGCAATGACTAGATGTCTTTGGTACTTGGTCTCTTCTGAGGATCCTTGGGTACCACTGGAATGACTTTGTGTCAAATGAATGGTTACTTAGGTAGACTCAGATAAGGAGTATCACTTGCATTGTGTTGGAACGTCAGCTATGACATTTTGGTCATGTTGCACATTTTTCTGGGCATGATCCAGCATGCAGGTACCTCGGTGCTGAGGACCCCAGTGACTGGAGAAGGCCAAGGGGACGCCCACATTTCACCTGGCTGCAGCAGATAGACGGTTACTTTCAAGAGGTGGGGATGGACCGGTATGACCCCATGAGCAAATTAAAATTTGGTCATGGTTGTTGTTAGCCTACACTGTAAACCCAAATTAGTTCACTTTACTAGAAAATTGCGTGGAAACCGATTGCCTTAAGCCATTCTTGTTTTGGCACAACATAAAACTAAACAAGTTAAGTTGTGTTAACACAGAACTTTAACTGTATGCTCTGCACAAATCAAGCAAACATTAGTAGTCTGAACTCAAAATA
>OMMV01072049.1:1987-17497 GCA_900302635.1 Chatrabus melanurus
CCCAGCCGATGACAGGGACATAAACCAAACCAGCAGCCGTCACTTTGGACACACTCAGGCGAGGATTTGCATAAATCCAAACACGTACAGTACAATCAGCGAGCAAATGGCTCTGGATTTACTTTTCCACCACCACTGGCAGAGAGAGCGAGAAAAAAACCCACCCCTGCACCCTGTGAAACACTGAGAGGAACGGACAAGGATGGAAAATGGTGGAAGACTTTCTCAGTTTACAGTCACCGCACAAAGCCGCGGCTATTTCGAGGCATCATATTGGTTTAACAGAGAACACACAGCCAGCTGGATGTCAAGGACAAAAAGGCTCATAAAAGAGTTCCCATGCTCGCTCCCCTTCTTACATTCAGCAGCTAAGCGTTGACTTTCCTCTTTCTTGTACGCGCCTCTTATCTCAGGAATGTATTTAAAGATTTGTTACTTACATCAGTCAACTAAAGCTGATAATTTTCAAAAAGTGTGGCGCCAGGGACACTTCCTGACACCGCAAGGTCAAAGCGAGGGAGATAAGGCGGAACAATCAGTCAAGGTGAAGTATGAGGCGCGTCTGGACTTGCTAAATTCTTTGACTGAGAGTACATTTTTGTCCCGAGCAGGTGTAAGCCTCGCCACGCTGCTGACGCCACAGTTGACATTTCTAGACATGCATTCCATTCCAGGCAGAACTTTCTAAAATTTCTGACCTCTGACCTCTTTGGGCTTCAATGGTTTGGCACTGTGGACACATGAAGAAAGAAAAATGTCCGTAATGACAGAAATGTATGTGTGGTATTCCATCCGGTTTATTTACAGGTTTGTTGTGGTTCATTTTAATGATTGGGATTATTTACGCTGACTGCCTGCTCCAGTCACAGTCACTGTCAAATTTAGCATGTTGTTAAAGACTAGAATCAAGGCTTTGAACCGGTTCAAGAAACAAAAACCAGAAACAGTTAGGATCAATAATGAAACCAAAACTTTATATTTTTTTATCTTCCAGAACAGAAACCTTTATTTGAAATAATGGTAACCAGTTAATAATTGTTTCAGATCAGGTCAAGTCTGGGAGCATGCACTGGTGCCACGCTTCACCGCATCCACAACACCACAGAACCGCCTTAGGTCCTGGATGGCAACCACCCAGGCAGTCAACCGGTCCAACCCTACATCTCTAAAATAACCATCTGTCTGCTGCAGCCAGGTGAAGCGTGGGCGTCCCCTTGTCCTTCTCCAAGTACTGGGGTCCTCAACACTCAGGCACCTATGTGCTGGATCATGCAGAGAAAAATGCAACACATGGCCGAAATGTTGAAGCTGACGCTCCCTCACAATGCAAGTGATACTCTTCTCACTAAGTAACTGCTCGTTTGACACAGTCATTCCAGCGGTACTCAAGGATTCTCCGAAGAGACTTGGCAACAAACCCATCCAATCACTGCCTTGGGTCTCTGATTAGCATCCAAGTCTTACAACCATACAGTAACACTGGAAGCACCAGGACCCAAAAGACCTGGACCATCGTTCTCCTGCAAATATCTCGGCATCGCCAAACACCTCTGTCCAGCAGTGCCTTGACTCCATAAGCTCTTCCTAGGCATCTCTCAATCTCAACTCCGAGGACCCAGAGGTATGAATGTCACTGCCGAGATAAGTGAATGTCTCTACAAGTTCAACACTTTCACCACATACAGATACACTTCTGATGGCTGAGTCCAGGAAGTCATTAAAAGCCTGGATCTTAGTCTTGATCCAGGACAATCGCTGACTCACACACTCCAATTCCTCACTCAGCTTTCAAGTGCTGCAATCACTTGAGAAGCTGTATCTTTTGTTTCAAACTAAAATATTTTCTTTGTGCAATAACTTGGTGCTGAGCTCACTTCCTATCTTCCTCTGAGTGTCAGGCACATATTCGAAAGGTGGAGAGAAATTTACCAGCTGCAGGCGATTAAAGTAAAATGTGGTGTGGTCTCCCTGTTTCCAACCAGAGGAGGTAAATATTGTGTTATGTACCTTATAAATGTTGGTCTTACATTTCAACTTCATCAGTTAGCTTGTTAACTGTGGCATTAGCAATAGTCTACACATTAAAATACCAATAGATGTTTTTATAACATCTGAAAGGAACATATTGTTATGTCACATAGCCAGGCCCATTCACACTATGACGTGAAGTGGCTGATGCTGGCCGACGTAGCATGTTCTCAAAAATCTCTGTGAAACGCCGGAGAAGGCTTGCTCCAGGGGTCCAAATTTCCTGTCTTCAACGCAGGTCAACGTAGCTCAGCGGAGGGCGACACTGTACTGGCGGAGCTCAATGTTTGACGTCGGTCCACTGACTTACTATAGGACGTAGTTCACCTTTCGCCGTCAGACGGCAGGCGCATTGGTAGCACATTTCATGGAGCAGTAGTGTAGCTTGGTGGAGCTGATCGTCGACTCAACGTTTGAGACGTCACATGACGTAGCCTATGTAAACTCAACGTAACTTTCTTCACTTGCTACTTCAACGACTTCAAGCTCATACTCTTGTCGCAGCCTCTCTGGGTTGTCCATCTTCTTCGGGCTCCAGGAACTGAATGACCGGCAGTGCTGCACGACCCTCTGTATATATACCAAGGTCCGCCCCCGGTCTTGACTGCTTTGGGAATGCTTGGGAACGCTACCGTGGGTGCTAGCATCCACTAGCACCAATGGTAGCATTCCCAAGTGCCAGCCAAAGTCCACAAATGATCATCAAAGTTGATCTAGGTTGTGCTAAATGGATGAAAGTTGACCTCAGTTAGGGCTACGATGTGTAAAGTTGTCAAAAGTTGTCAGAGCGTTCCATGACATGACATTACTGCGCTACAACTGCATTCTGGCCATTACAGGTCCGCTAGTACTCTGCTGAGCTCTGCTGATCTGTGTTGAACTACATCAGGCTGCATCCACTCAAGCCTCCGACGTTGGCTAGTGGAGTCCGGCACAGGCGAACGGAGCAGTAACGGCGTACTAGTGGAGGTGACATAGTGGTAGTGGAGCTCAACTCTTGCCAACGTTTTAGCATGAACTTCAAAGATTTTAAGCATGTTGTAAATTTTTCCGGGACCACGAGAATATCAGCGTTCCCCATCTGACGTCGACTTAGCTCCTGCGGAGTCTAGCGGACCTCGGCGCTGGTCGACTTTAAATTTTCACTCTCCGTCAGCTCATTGTCAGAGTGTGAATGCAACTTCACATGGAATGATAGTAACCGGTATTTCATTTGGTTCTAGCCGGCTCTGGGACGACAATTTTAAGGTAGAACCCAAAACTGGAAACATTAAAATACAGATTCTGCTTGGAACAAACTGAGTGAAAACAAAAAAATTCTGGTTTGAATCCCTGTATGGAATACAATGCGATGCAATGTCTATCCCTGTTTGAGAGTCTGTGTGAGTAATGACACCCAAAATTAAATTGTATTTGACCAACCCAGAAGTGATTAATTCACAAAAATGATCAAATTAATTAACATTATTTCAGAATCATGCGTAGAAAGGTTTTCTGGAAAAGCTTCATGTCTACCAACATACAGTGAGTGATTGATTTCCTGTTGTTGACCCATGCTGCCTTTTTGTCTCTTGAGTCTTGCTTGCTGATTATTGGACTGTTTTCCTGGTATGCTGGATGACTGTGTATTGAACATCTCCCTGTTCATCTGGTTAACCTTATTGCTGTTTCCCACACGGACTCTATCGCCCCGTGGATTGCCTTCTTGTTGTGCATTGACCTTTTGCTTATGTTTCCAGTTAGCCTTCCAGCTTGTTGTCACATGGACACTATTTTTGAACAGACTGCTCTCTCTGTGTGTGTTGAACTCTGCTCATCCACCAGCTGTGAATAAAGACTGTTCTATCTTAACATCAGTGTGGTTCTCAGCTCTAGGGTCCCCAGTTGTGCTACAGCCTTTTCAGGTGGTCCTTGGAGAACATTCAGTTTCATGTGGACTGTCCACCTCACAGGTTGTTTGTTCTGGACATGCACGGGTCCCTCAGTGGGGGCATTTATCCAAATTGATCTGTTACCCTGGTTCCAAACGCACTGAAAGTTTCATTCAACAAAGATTTTGGTGGCCCACCTTAGCCCAAGATGTCTGAGAGTTTGTCACCACCTGCTCTACATGCATAAACCACAAGACTTCCAGGAAACCCTTGGCTGGTCTCCAGCTGCTTCCGATTCCTCGTCGCCCCTGGTCCCACACCTCAGTGGATTTTTTCATTGGTCTGCTCCCTTCGGGGGCAATACTGTCATTTTAACCATTGTTGGTCACTTTTCCAAGAGGGTGCATTTTGTCCCTCTGCCCAAGCTCCCCACAGGTAAGCAGACTGCTGAGGTGCTAATCCAGTGCATGTTCCACCTGCATGGAATCTCTCTTGATATTGTGTCCGATATTCATTCATTTTCTACCGCTTATCCGGGTCCGGGTCGCGGTGGCAGCAGACCAAGCAGCTCAGCCCACACTTCCCTATCCTCGGCCAAGAACTGTAGCTCTTCCTGGGGGATCCCAAGGCGTTCGTTCCCAAGCCAGCTGGGAAATATAATCCCCCCCAGTGTGTCCTGGGTCTTCCCTGGGGCCTCCTCCCAGTTGGACGCGCCTTGATAGAGGGCCTCAATTTATTTCTGGTTTTTGGAGGAAGTTCTGCGGGTGGATTGACTCCTTGGTCAGTCTTTTTTCTGGATACCACCCCCAGTCCAACAGCCAGACAGAATGATACAACTAGGAGCTGAAGATGGTGCTATGTTGTCTGGTGGCCAAACAACCCACCTTGTGGTCCGAACAATTGTTTTGGGTGGAGTACGCATGCAATTCTCTCCCAGTCTCTGCTACTAGTATGTCACTATTCTGCCATACCTATGGTTACTAGCCTCCATTCTTTCCAGAGCTGGAAGATGAGGTGGTGATCCCCTCACCCCATGCCCCAGTTTGCTGTTGTTACCTCACATGGCGCAGAGCATGGGAGGTCCTTGCTCTGTGGCTTCGTGTTATGATGAAGGACAGAGGCTTTGGTTACTATGCAGGACCTGCCCCTTTGGGTTCCGTGCAGGAAGTTGGCTCCCTGTTTCATTGGCCCCTTTCACAATTCTAATGTTCTTAGTCCCTTGGCTGCCCATCTGGCACTTCCCTGCTCATATCGTATTCATCCTCTCCTCCTGAAGAGTACCCCCTCCCGCATGGATTGCTTATGGGGCCCCGGCCTACATGGTCAAGTGTCTCCTTGCTGTGCACCGTGGGGGTCAGGGTCATCAATTTCTTGTTGATTCAGAGGGATACGGCCCTGAGGAAAGCTCTTGAGTTTCGGCTAGTAATATCCTCAATCCCTCCCTTATCCGTGATTTTTACAGGACGCGTCTGGACATTCCAGGGTGATGTCCCTTAGGTCGGCGTGGGGGGAGAGGGGAGGTACTGTTATGGTCATGATCTGCTCACTTCCTCTGGTGCATTTATTTTGTCGCTCCTGGTCTGTTTTTTTTCGTGGCTTTACTTCCTATTCACAGGCACTCAGGCTTCTGGTTCACATGCACACTCATTTCTACATTTACTGAGTCATGCAGTATTTAGCCTTCCACTACCCTTCACTCAGTGCCAGAAGTTCTTGCTCCCGTGCCAGTCTTCTCATGTCCATTTTCTATATTTGATTTCCTGTGCCCGATCCACGCTGTTTCCACGAGTTTTACCTGCCGTTTTTGGAAATGTTTGCTTGGTATGTTGATTCACTGTGTTTTGACCATCTGCCTGTTCTCCTGGATCATTCGTTTGCTGGCTCCCTCACAGACACTGTTGCTTCGTGGTCTGCTTCTCCTGTGTGTTTTTGACCATCTACTGTCACACTCCTGTCTTGTCTGTTCACTTCCTGTTTTATTTTGTAGGTCTCTTGTCCTGTGTTCCTTGTTTCTGCTTTCTTCCTGGTTTCACCAGCTGTTTCCCATCACCGTGATTGCGCTCCGCTCTATATAACCCCTCTCCTGTCTCTCATCCAGTGCTAGATTGTCTCCCCGCATTATGCAGAGCTTTCCCGCGTTCCTCTTCATGATGATCTTCCTGGTTCCCAACCCTGGCTACATCTTCCCGGTGCTGAATACTTGCCTGCCCCTCTGGACCTCGGTACCTGTGGTGACTGCCTCTCTGGTTTTGACCTTTTGCCTGAATATTGACAACGCTAACTGGCTTGCTCCTCACTGTTACCGTCAGTTGTATGAAACCTCTGCTAGTGGTTTAATTAAAGACTACTTTTACCACTTACCTGTGTGTCTTCCTGCTCCGGGGTCTCTGGTTGTACGTGAGCCATTACAGTACAATCTAGCCATGACCGACCCCACAGGAAGCGACCCAATCCAGGAGGCCATCCGGAACCAAGGACGTCGTTTAATCCGACAGGAAGAACAGCTCAGTGGCATCCAACAGAGCCTCCAGGAGCTCTGCGCACAACAAGGTGCATTATTGGACCAACTCAGACTGCTGACTAGCCACCAGTCGGTCCAAACAGTTCCCGTGGATGCTCCTGCTGCTTCAGTTCCAGCTTCTTCCATCTCCTTTGGTGCTACTGCAGCTCCAATGCCGACGGTCATCTGTAAGGAGCTGCGGCTCCCTCCAATTTCGAGGTATGCCGGCAACCCAGCCACCTGTTGTTCCTTCCTCGCCCTCTGCTCATTGACTTTTAAACTCCAGCCCACTTCATATCCAACCGAATCATCCAGAGTAGCATTTATTTACCTGAAGGGAAGAGCACAAGAGTGGGCTGTGGCTTTGGAGGGCTCCTATCTGTGGCTCGGTGGAGGACTCCTCAGCGGTGATGAGAATTATTTTTGAGACCACAGGTTCAGAGACGGACGCTGACCTCCGGCTGTCGACCCTGCACCAAGGTAATGACCAGGTGGTCAATTACGCTTTGTTTCCACACCTTGGCAGCCAACAGCGGGTGGAATGAGGCTGCCCTCCGAAACATGTTTGTGGCTGGATTGTTTGAGGTTGTGAAGGATTACCTCATTCCCATTGATCTTCCGAAAACTTTTGAGAACGTCGCGGCGCTGGCCATCAAGATAGATCAGCGAACAATGGAACGGCGATCTGAGAAGGAGCGTAACCATCCTCCACGCCGCTGGCGGCGCTCTTCTCCGCCCATGGTGGTGGCACTGGTAGTCACTATGACCAGCTCCCTGGCGGTCTCGCCAGCGAAACTTGCGTAATGCTTACCACTTAGTCCAGATCGCCCACTTCAAGGGCGATGAATGGAAGACTGCTTTCAACACCCCCAACGGGCACTATGAATATCTGGCTATGCTGTTTGGGCTCACTAATGCTCCTGCATTGTTCCAATGTCTAGGTAACGATGTGCTATGAGATTTTTTGAATGCGTTCATTTTTGTATATTTGGACGACATTCTGATCTTTTCTAAAACTAGGGAAGACCATTTGAATCACGTTTGGCAAGTTTTGCAACTGCTGTTAGAGAATCAATTATTTGTCAAGCCTGAGAAGTGCGAATTCCATCAGGACACAGTTTCGTTTCTTGGTTTTGTTATAACCCCAGGAAGCATCAAGATGGACCCTGCCAAAGTATGGGCGGTGGAAGAATGGCCTAGACCGAAGTCCAGACGGCAGCTTCAACACTTCCTGGGGTTCGTTAATTTCTAGAGAAGGTTTATTAGAAACTACAGCACTATTGCCAAACCTTTACATGCATTGTCTTCTGTTAATTCCAGGTACCTGTGGTCCGAGGAGGCAGAGAAGGCATTTACTCTGCTCAAGAGTCTTTTTATTTGCGCCCCATTCTGTCCATCCCTGATCCCACCTTGCAGTTCATTGTGGAGGTAGACACGTCAGAGGTGGGGGAAGGGGCCGTACTCTCCGAACGCTCCCCGGGGGACGGTAAGGTTCATCCATGTGCTTTCTTCTCTAAGAAATTGTCCCTGGTAGAGCAAAATTATGATGTGGGTAATCGGGAGCTTCAAGCTGTCAAATTTGCACTGGAGGAGTGGCGGCATTGGCTGGAGGGTGCTACTCAGCCTTTTTTAGTATGGACTGATCATAAGAACCTCGAGTACATCCGTACTGCCAAAATGCTAAATTCTCGTCAGGCCAGGTGGGCCCTCTTTTTACACGCTTTAACTTCACCCTTTCTTATCGTCTGGGGTCTAAAAATGTCAAACCTGGTGCTCTCTCTCACATTTATTCCAGTGACAACCACCCCCAGGAGGAGCTGTCGAGCCTACCAGCATCACGGGTGGTCGGTCTCGTCACGTCGGACGTGGAGCAGTCGGTGAGGAGGGCTCTGACTGGGATACAAGTTCCTCATGGGTGTCCTCCTCGCCGGTTGTTTGTCTCGGAGGACTACTTTTACCACTTACCTGTGTGTCTTCCTGCTGCGGGATATTACATCTGCCTGTTTTCCTGGAGCATTCCTTCGGTAGCTCCTTCACGGATGCTGTTGCTTCGCGGACTGCCTCTGCTGTGTGTTTTGACCCTCACCTGTCCAACGTCAACTAATAAAGACTGAATTTTACCACTATATGTTGTTCTCTGCATTGGGGTCTCCAGTCATGCTAAAACCATTACAACCTGACCCTCGCATAGTTCTCTGCCACTCCCAGCTTCATACAATACCACAACTCTTCTCTTGGCGCCCTATCATAGGTTTTCTCTAAATCCATAAACACACAATGCAACTCCCTCTGGCCTTCTCTGTACTTCACCATCAGCACTTCCATTGTATGAAACAATGTTGTTGCTCGCAGACCTTCATCTCTCCTCTCAGCCCACCTTCCAATACTCATTCCAATACCTTCATGCAGTGGCTGATCAACTTTATGCATCTGTAGTTACTGCGCCTCTGCACATCACCCTTATTCTTAAAAAAATTGGTACCAGTAAACTTCTCTGCTCCTCAGGCATCCTCTCACTTTACAAAAATGTATTGAAGAATCTAATTGAAAACTCCACTACTATGTCTCCTAAACATCTCCAAGCTTCAATTAGTATGTCATCAAGATTAACAGCGTTTCCACTCTTCATCCTCTCCATAGCTGTCTTCACTTCATACTCACTAATCCATACCACTTCCTGATGCACTCTCTCCACATCACCCAAGGTTCTATCCCTCTCATTTTCTTTGTTCATCACCTCCTCAAAGTACTCCCTCTATCTTCTCAACACACTCTCCTTGCTTGTCAGCACGTCAACCTTTATCACCTTAACCTGTTGCACAGCTTTTGCAGCTCAGTCTCCTTCCTTAGTGTTCATGTACAGCTCATTGTACATTTTCCATAGCCTTTGCCACATCTCTCTTCCCCTAGTACCACATCTCCTTGTACTCCTGTCTACTTCCTTCATGCTTCTAACATTGTCAAGTCTTTTTTGCCAACCTTGTCTTCCTTATACTTTTCTGTACTTCCTCATTCCACCACCAAATCTCCTTGTCTTCCTTCCTCTGTCAAGATGTCACATTCAGCACTTCCTTAGCTGTCTTCCTCACCACATCTGGAGTAGTTGTGCAGTCATTCAGCATCTCGTCACCTCCATCCAGTGCTTGTCTCACATTCTCCTTGCATATCACACAGCAGTCTTCCTCCTTCAGCTTCCACCATCTGATGCTTGGTTCAGTCCTCAATCTCTTCCTCTTCTTCACCTCCAAAGTCATCCTACACACCACCATCCAATGATGTCTACCTACGATCTCTCCTGCCACCACCTTACAGTCTCCATATCTCCTTTAGGTTGCATCTCCTGCATAGAACATAGCCCACCTGTGTGCACCTTCCTTCTCTCTTATACGTCATCCTGTGATCTTCCTTCTTCTTAAAATACATATTTACCACAGTAATTTTCATCCTTCTTGCAATCACCATCTGCCTTTTCAAATTCCTCTCCTTGATACTATACCTACCCAACATCTCCTCATCGCCTCTGTTCCCTTCACCAGCATGCCCATTGAAGTCCACTCCAATCACCAAACTTTCTCCCTTGGTTCACTCTCTACCACCGCATCTAACTCATGCCAGAAGTCTTTCTTCTCCTCCATCTCACAACCCAGTTTTGGGGCATATGCACTGATGACATTCACCATCACCTCTTCAATTTTTAGCATCACCCTCATCACTCTGTCAGACACTCTTCACCTCCAATACACACTTAATACACTCTTATTAGTCTTTCATCAGGATTATTCCTTCAACTCCTCCCATCCACACCATGCTAGAATAGCGTAAACACACCTACAATGCTCCCGGCCTTACTTCCCTTCCACTTCTTCCACACAGGATGTGTACCTTTCTCCTCTCTATCTTGTCATCGAGCTCTCTTCTTTTACCAGTCAGAGGGCTGTATCTTGATGGTGGATGCAAAAAGGACTTGGGCAGAGGGTGCAAGCCCATTTAGGGTGTTTCCGAATGCACTTTCCTATTTAAGCGGGAAATACCAGCAGGATATACCTGCGGGAAATACCAGCACAAAGCCAGACACTGTGTGTAAAAGGGTTGGGTTTACGGTTTTCATTATTCATGGGTATTTTGTCATCCAAACATGATATCATCCAATCAGAGTGGCATCTGTCCTTCTCTTAAGTGGTCTCCACCAGGCACAGAGCACTGTGGTATCAAGGAAGTGAATGCAAGTGAAAGGATTTCTGGCTTGTCAACAGATTAGCACCAAGCTCTCAGAGCGCACAGCAGCCGGCAAAGCTCCCTGAGGTCAAGCAGTGAAACAGCAAGGTGAGGTTTTTCTTTTCCATGAGTGTTTACTCTTGTTTTGTTTAATGGTTGTTTTCAATTAACTTTCATTCGGCATTTTACGAGATAATGTCTCCTGTGTCTGAGATAGACACACAGACAAAGTGGGAGGGAGAGGAGAGACATTTCCCTTGTAAAATGTGACTTTTCTTGCTCCTCCCACTCTGTTTTTTTCCTATGTCTAGAGCGGCCAAAATATGCCATCATATTAATTCTATACCATTGCAGGTGACTGGTGAAGATATGTGCATGCAAGAAGAATATGTGCATTGCGAAGGCGCTTATGTAAGCCATGTCTGACTAGTGTACTCTTTGTACAGTGCTCGACAATGCTGGACTTTGGAGCAGGTTTTGCTTGTCTAAGGTGCACACTTTCTGGTGATGGATAATCTCAACACATCAGCTCTGTGCCCGACCACACCTCATTTTTAGGCCAACATTCTCACAGAAGCGCAAATGACATTGTTATTTAGAAGACGCGGGTGCTGAGTGGAAAAGTGACATCTGCATTGTTTGGAAATTAACAACACTTGCGCTAGGCTTTATTCTGCTTTGTGCTGGAAGTACAGTGGGGTCCATAGTGTCAGCATTCAAAGTTCCAAATATCACTTCCACGTTTGTATACTCCCTTCTCCTGCATCTGGACATGCCTTCCCTTCTCCTTCATCTCCTTTGCCCACCAGTAGCACCCTTTCCACCGATATCCTGTTGGTCAACCGTACCACTGGTGGTTGTTGGCAACCTGGTCCTCGACCAATCAGCTATGGAAATTTGATTTGTGATCTGCATATCTGATATAGCCCAGATTTAATGCTGGCTGCCCTTTCTCTTCATTTGTCTAGGCTTCAGACAAGAAGAAAGAGCACAGAAGGTTGTGCATCTTGCCCCCAGTGCCTGAGTTACCTGAATGAAAACACGAATGTACTTTTTTTTCATGATTTTTCAAATGGATGTTGAGGAGGCAGCCATTTCTCTGTGGGAAATCTTGCACTTAAGCCCTTTCATCCACGTTTTTCTCCATCTCTTTGGATTTAATGGATATTTGTAAACTTAGTGGTTTTTAATACCTTCAGTCAATAGGTTTGTGAACAACTCTTGTGGAAATGATGGGTATTGAGATGCTATTTGACTTGATGTTCAATTGGATCATGATCTGGTGACTGTGTGTATGTGTCTGTGAAAAATATACCACATTGACAAGGTATTCTAATTGACATTACCTCATAATGCAAGTAGTATGCCTCATCTCGGCATCGCAAAGGGTGATTTCACATCTGCCCTGTTTGGGTCCATGTCATTCAGATTGTTGTTTGTTTCCCCAGATAGTTTGGCATGTTTGAGTAGATCTAAACATGCATTCAAACTCTGGTGTGGGCCAAACAAGCAGAGTATGGTTTGCTTGAAAATATGGGACTTGGTCCAAGTCCAAATGGACTGTGGTACAGTTCACTTGTGGTGAGAGCTTAAACTGACCAAAGGACCAAATAAACAAACTAGATGTGAAATCTGTGCATTTCTTTACTGCAGAATGAGTTGTGGACTACACATGGGCATCAGTAAAAACTTTATCAGATAGACACAACTCTGCACAGTTTGTGAGAACCAAGGGGCAACCTCCGGAGCTAAAAAATGAAGCCAGCACAGATGTGCCAAAACCAGCAATTCCTTAAATGGCCACTTGAGGCGAGTCAGTCTCCATAGAATCCCGTGTTAAACTCTTCAACTTTACAACAGAAATAAACATGCAATAAGAAGATGTACAGCCTGTGCATTCTGAGACTCAATCGCAAGCCCAGGTAAATGAGGAGTGTAGAAGCAGAAAGGGCATCCACCGTAAATTTTGTCAAATCTCAGGCACACTGGGTGCACCAGCCAGTGCATTTGGAGTGCCAGTCCCAAGCTCAGATACGTAAATGAGTAGGGTTGTATCAAGAAGGGCATCCAGCATAAATTTTGCCAAACCAAACATGCAGATCACAAATCAAATTTCCATGCCAGATTGGTCAAGGCCTGGGTTAACAACGACCGCCACCGGTGCTGTTGTTGGCACAGAACATGTCCGGAGGCAGCAGGAGAGTAGGAAAGTTAGAAGTGTGGAAGTGAGAGTCGGGACTTTGAATCTTGGCAGTATGAGTGGTAAAGCGATGGAGTTGGCTGATATTATGGAGAGGAGAAAAGCAGACATACTGTGTGTACAAGAGACCAAGTGGAAGGGAAATAAGGCCAAGAGCATCAGAGATGGGATCAAACTGTTGTATCATGGTGTGGATAGGAGAAATGGTGTTGGAGTCAATCTGAAGGAAGACTATATTTAAAGTGTGTTGGAGGTGAAACAAGTGTCTGGCAGGGTGATGAGTGTGAAGTTGAAAACTGAAGGGGTGGTGATGAATGTCATCAGTGCATATGCCCCATAGGTAGGCTGTGAGATGAAGGAAAAAGAAGATTTCTGGAATGAGTTATATGAGGTGGTACAGAGTGTACCCAAAGATGAAAGAGTAGTGATTGGAGCGAACTTCAATGGCCACGTTGGTGAATGGGAACCGAGGTGATGAGGATGTAATGGGTAGATATGGTATCAAGGAGAGGAATGTGGAAGGGCAGATGGTGGAGAAATTTTGCAAAAAGGATGGAAATGGCTGTCATGAATACTTATTTTAAGAAGGAGGAGCATAGGTTGACGTATAAGAGTGGAGGAAGGTGCACATAGGTGGACTCTAGCCTATGTAGGAGATGCAACTTAAAATAAATTGGAGACTGTAAGGTGGTGGCAGGGGAGAGCGTAGCTAGACAGCATCGAATGGCCGTTTGTAGGGTGACTTTGGATGTGAAGAAGAGGGTGAGAGCTGTACCAAAGATCAGATGGTGGAAGCTAAAGGAAGAAGACTGCCCTGTGAAATTGAGGGTGGGGGTGAGATAGGATGGAGGTGAATTGATCCTGGACAAGTGAACAACTACTGCAGATGTGGTGAGGTAAACAGCTAGGAAGGTACTGGATGTTACATCTGGACAGAGGAAGGAAGACAAAGAGACTTGGTGGTGGAATGAAGACGTTCAGGAGGTGAAAGGTTGGCGAAAAAGAATTGAGACAATTAGAGAGATGATGAAAGTAAACAGGAGTACATGGAGATGTAGCATAAGGTGAAAAGAGATGTGGCAAAGGCTAAGAAAAAGGCGTATAGCGAGCTGTACATGAAGTTGAACAGTAAGGAAGGAGAAAGGGACTTGTACCAATTGGCCAGACAGAGGGACCGAGCTGGAAAGGATGTGCAGCAGGTTAAGGTGATAAAGGATGCAGATGGAAATTTGCTGACAAGTGAGGATAGTGCATTGAGAAGATGGAGGGAGTATTTTGAGGAGCTGATGAATGAAGAAAATGAGAGAGAGAGAGAGAGGGCTCGGTGATGTAGAGAGAGTAAATCAGGAAGTGCAAAGGATTAGTAAGGATGAAGTGAGGACAGCTATGAAGAGGATGAAGAGTTGCACGGCAGTTGTTTAGGAGAGATGGCAGTGGAGTTTTTGACCAGATTGTTTAATAACATCTTGGAAAGTGAGAGGATGCCTGAGGAGTGGAGAAGAAGTGTACTGGTTCCAATTTTTAAGAACAAATGTAAATGTAAGTTAAATGTAAGTTAACACCTCATTTTATCAGGCTCCACAAGTTGCAGCTATAATAAGCCCTGGAATATAGACACAACACTTCTGACCAATGAGTGGACAGCGCGCTCACGCATGGCTTGTGTTTATAAGGTTTTGTCTGTTTGCAAATATTGCTGTATGAAAGCAAACTGAACGAAGAAAAAAGTGCAACATTGATTGATATGACATACTTTGGCATTTTTATTCATTTTTCCCAGCTCCCTCGAACACATCCCAGTTACCGTACTCAACCACTCACACTTGCATCCTGTATTTTAAATACTCTCTTTCCTCTGCCTCTTTCTGTTTGTTTTCCTTGCCTGCCTTTTTTATCCCGTCTGTTTTGGACTCAGCCTGTGCTCACTTCTGCTTTGGTTGACCTTGTAAGAATTGTTTTGGTTCTATTTTGGGTTATTTAGCTTTGCTGCTCATACTCTGTTGTTTTTGCATATGTACTGTTGATTCCATTGGTTCTCCTGTTTTGTGTTTACACTTTGTGTATTCCTTTGTTTAATAAATCATTTTATTGTTATGCATTTGGGTTATCAAATCCAGCATTCCTGACAAACACACAGACACACAACCACAGAAACACATGTAAACACATATATGCATTAGTCCATGGGCTACATCGGGTTATGCTGTACCCCATCCCCCCCACCCCCTGGGAATTAGTCACATTTAGTCGTATTTATACCTTCCCAAGAGGGTCCTAAATACAAAACAAAATGCTAACATTGAATATTTTGGGATGCACTTCCACTTTTGACCATTTGTTTGAGCTAAGGTGTTGTTTTTGGGAATTTAGGCCCAACACTGACTTTGCTTTAGGTTATGGGGCCCAACTCCCTTAATATACATTATAATTACAGAATTTTGGTATCAGTGGAATTGGAAGAGGATTGGCTATATAATAAAATACAGTTTTGCTTAGAAAAAATGGCATGCACTAATTCTGAGGCCATTATCTAACCCCATACCCCTTGGTTTTTTTTCCTTAAAAATGACATTTGCATACATACTTTTTAGTTCAAATCATTTATTCCATGAAATAGGGTTGACCTGGGGATACAGTATTTGGTAACCGTATTTAAATTATCTTTATTCTAATCTTGCTGCCTTCATGCTGCAAAA
>OMMV01072050.1:3918-14406 GCA_900302635.1 Chatrabus melanurus
GGGGGGGGGGGGGGGAAGCCTCCTCTTTGTGTGACATACTCAAATCTCAGCTTGGATAATATGCAAGGCCAATCTAAAAAATATACAAGAATTAACTCTGGGTAGTAGCATTCAAGATAAGGAATAAGTGCATGGATTGTAAGGTAGAAACAACAGTTTGTTGGGGGGGGGATCGAAACATTTATATATCCTTCTTACCTATAATTATAAATATTACAATATAATTCCCATATTCATCCCTGGATGATCATCAATACAATTTCATACACCCCCAATGTGGACCATACCATTTCTTAAAGCTACACTGTGTAGGATTTAGTATCATCTAGTGGTGAGGTTGCAGATTGCATCATGCTGTCGCTGGTCATGATTTTGTTTCCCTTCACTTTTTTGCTTCTTTCGCGAGGAAGGTTCATGCTCCCTTGCCTTCTCTTGTGATAAGTATGTAGGATCCTCCATTTCACAAAAAAGAGGTTAGAGCAGGTACCTCAGTGGATAAGGAGCTGGCCTGCCAATATGTAGACCTGGGTTCCAATCCCGCTCATGCTACCTGTCTGTGTCCTTTGACAAGACACTTAATCTGCATTGTCTCAGTCCACCCAGCTGTAAAAATGGGTACCGGCCTTGGCTGGGGAAGTAAATGTGAGGCATCAATGTAAAGCGCTTTGAGCATCTGCTCGATGGAAAAGTGCTACAGAAATGCAGTCCGTTATTTATTTTATTTAGCAACCAGTCGAGAGTGTATAAGGGAACAGCCACTTATTCCTCTTCTTTTTCTTCAGTCTTCCAGCCATGTTGCAAAATGCAAAACACAGACTATGTGTGTCCCCTTTTGGCTACTGTATCAACATGGCACTGCAACATGGCAGCCTCCATGAGGGGGGCCCGCTCCCATGTAGATATGAAGGGCTCATTCCAAGCGTATGAAAACACATTGATTCTGTATTGCAGGAAATTATACACTAATGAACAGATGGTTATGAATGCCATATTCTATCTCCGCTAATAAACACCCCTAAATCCTACACACTGTAGCTTTAACGTTAGCTGAACCTCTCGTCTGCCTGCCTCACATCCTTCATTGCAATGGGTCATTTAAGTCTATGTCCAGTGTGTAAAACAACCCAAAGGATACTAGCATGTAGTAGGTTAATGCAAGTAGCTATCTGGGTTGTTCAATACAATGTTAGCCAGTTTCTAACTTTTGCCTTAAGTTACAGTTTAACTATCTAACATTTGCCATTTCTAACATTAGCTAACTAATGTTTGGTATGTAATGTCAATATTTGCTGACTCATGTTAGTTAAGGACCCCACCACCCAAAACCCACCAGTAGGTGTCGGTAAGTTCCCCCTGACTGTCATCGTATAATTCGCACTCTGAATAAGTGCATCGCTGTCAAAGGGTCAGTGGATTTCATTCTCTTCCCAGACATTGTCTTAATACATTTTCATGAATGAAAAGCTCGGAAAGACGTGAAGTCCCTTGGGCTCCCCTGTAAGGATTGCCAGCAGGTACAACCGTCCACCAATCAGGCTGAGCGCTCGACAGCCTTTTAATCCTCGAGCTGGCAAACTGCACCGTCTTTTGACTTCAGTGAAAACGGGGGATTATTTCTTTTACAAGAGGATATTATCATACACAAAGCGGACATCCACAGTCTTATGTCAGGGTCACAGTGATGCTACAGCGACCTTGAAGGGTGGAGAGTCTGCTGCTTTGAGTAATGAGCTCAGCCAACAGAAACGTTGCTCAGCCACACAGACAGATTGGCACAAAGACCAACCCGGCTGGCAAATTTCAGCCTTTATGTTGATTGAAGATTTGTGCAATTTGCTGCATCATGCAACCACAGCCTGCTTAAAAAAAAATCTACAAGAAAGCACAATCGAAACAATCCGACATTATGCTGACCTGTACCAATCAACTCAGGGTTCTCGCCTAAATACTTTTAAAAAAGCATTCTTTCTGCAGCATTTTTCAGCTTGCATCTACTGTTACACGTCCCAAAGGTGATGCTGACAAATAAACACAGGCAAGAGAATACAATCCTCCATGGAATACGTCACTCTGTGTACAAGAGGATTTGGGCATGGTGGATGACAAATATGTGAAAGCTTATGTGTTAGCACATTAACACATATCCAGTAGGTGTTTTTACACAGGTTTTTCAATGATAGTAATTAACACTGTCCTATTTAACACACAAAATAACAAAATGCCTTGTCAGTGTTAAAGGAGTCATATTATACAACTCTTCCACAAGCTAATATAGGTCACCAAGTGGCTTAAAACATGTTTAAGTTTGTAGCCCAAAAATTCCATGTCTACATTCCAATACATTTCCAGATCCCTGTCACTTTAAATGGAAAGAAGCAACTCCTAAGGAGCTGCTCCTTGCCACACCCCCCTCTCTGAAAAGAGGCGGCGCAGGAGCAGTGTAATGCCTCAACAGGCCGTGTCAGACCTACATACTCTGTGGGTGTGTCACACAGAGCAAGCACCTACCTGTCCAGATATGGACTTCCGTAACATATGTCACAGAAGTAGAAAACAAACAGTTTCAGGCCTAAATTTTATTTCTACACATTAAAACATGGAATTGTGGAACTTTGAGGATGTTTAACATAAATACTAACGATATTTAACTGCAAACAAATAGAAAATAAAAGCAGATTTTTGAAGAATATGACCCCTTTAACCATTTTATTAAAAGGTCTGGATCCTAGAACATCCCTAAAATGTAATTAATAGTTGCCACTGTAAATTTATAAGTTTTGCTGTCCACAGACACAAGCAAAAAAAAAAAAAAAAAAGAACCTCCTTGGCACAGCAGTTGATTGGATTCTGCATTTTTTTAAAAATAAGTCGATGAGAAACCAAATATGTTGAAAATAGTGAAAATATATAAACAGCAGCAGACAGGCAGAAATGATCAAAGTCAGAGCAAATAAAGGAAAGAAAGTGACAAAGCCAAGAGACGGATAGAGTAAGACAGAGAGTGTCCTTGACATTTGTCTCTGGGCCTTGTGCCTGCTGTTGTCAGTGTGTGATTGAACTGGGCCACGACTACACCCCCACAAAAAAAAAAAAAACTCCTAAATGATCCCAAAGTCTGCTGCAGATCTCCTCATAGCCTTCGAACATGAAGTCAGATTTTGTGGCTTTACTTAATCAGTGCAGCTGAGAGTAGGCTTGCGTGGTTGAATAATACATTCATAAAAAAAAAATACATCATGCTGAGTGAAACTACAACTGCTCACAATTCAGCAATTTGTACGGTTTGCAGGTTTTGCACTGGCTGTGGCTTTTCAAGTGGTCTCATAGCGCGATGATTGTGAGGAGTCCAAGCAAGCAGAGTGCTAAACTATTAAATATTTATGGGCATCAACTCTTTCCAGAAAGGTTTCTGTGAGTGCTAGAAAACACCACTGATTGAAAATAACTGTCATAATTCTCGGGCGGAGGATGCTCTTAAGTAGGATGATGTTCTTTTGCGCGAGAGGGAATATGACAGCAAATCAGAGAAAGCAGACACGTACAAATAAAAAAAGACAACACATGGTAATGGATGGATTGTGAGAGATGAGAACTCACCTGGTTCTCCTCGTGAGTGACTCTCATCTGCTCCTTAAGGATTGATGTGCGCGCCGCCTCTTCTTTGCGCATTATTCGCTCCTTTTTCAGCTCGGGGCTCCAGAAGCTCTTGATGCTGTTGGTGGAAGATCCCAACTTGCTGTCCTTCAGGTCAAGCTCCCTGCGCAGCATCTCATTCTCCCTCTGCATCTCCCTGAGCTGGGCCTGCATCTCCAGCAGCTCTCCTCCGCTGCTCCGCACCGCCTGCCTCAGCAGGGCGGAGGGCACCCCCTGGTGGTGGTGGGAGTGCAGCATGGAGAGAGAGCCCAGGTCACTGTAAGACAGGAGGTCAGCGTGGGGCAGCCCCACTGAAGCAATGTTGGGGCTGCTGCCCATGGCTGTGACGCGGCCTCCGTACATGGCCCGGCTGGTGGCACGACCCAGAGTCATGGTGCCTTTGGGGTAGGTAGCAGTGCAGCCCAAGCCCTCGTGGTCGCTCAGGTACATGGGCCCTGACGTAGCATAGGCAGCGTTTAGAGACTGGATGTTCTCCATGGAGAGTGTCTTTCCACCAGCACTACCCCCGCCCCCGCTGTTGGCCCTCCGATGGCCTAGTCTCGGAGACCTTGGCAGGCGCGGGGACCGGGCGGGGCTGCTCTCTATTTGGCCTACAGCTCTGGCACTGCCGTACATGTCCCGTGGATGGACTTTGTAGCCACCAGAGGGTCCTTAACAGGGGTGTGCTGAGGTGAGACGGCTTTGGACTGCTTATTTCATGCCGGAGTAGGTGGAGCACGTCAAAATCAGATCTGAGGAAACAGCAAAGGAGCACCTGATTAATAAAAACTTTTTTTTCCCCTTGTATTAGTCAGATAAAAAGGGTCATATTATACACCTTTTCATCAAGGTAATGTAGGTCACCAAGTGGCTTAAAAACCGGTATTGAAGTTGGTAGACATTTAGGTGATGCATTCCAGATCAACATTTTCAGGTCTCCAACAGACTGCCCGTTTCTGTGCCTGTCACTTTAAACAGAAAGATGCAGCTGCTCACCACGCCCCTTCTTCTTTTGGAGAGTGGAAACTCTTTGGTGTCATGAATGACATCCAGCCAGGGTGCATCACATGACCACCGAGGGTAGCCAAAAGTCCTTGCCGACATTCTGACATCACGCGTCACATTTCTGCCAACTTAAAGACTACAGTGTCACCATTTTGCTTGGTGGTTCTGGAGCATATCGATTACGGTGATGGATTCTGAGTTAAATAATGGGAGTTGGATTCTTGGTAGTATCTTATTCGTTTGTTTTCAGAATGAACGCTCACTTTATTTTTTTGCACATTCATGACAAATGTATCTTCTTTTTTTTTTTTTGGAAAAATATTTACAATGAATAAACTTAAAGCTAATAAATGCCCCAAAATCCTCCATACTGTAGTATGTAAGATTTAGGATTGTTTATTAGCAGAAAAGGAATATAGCATTCATAACAATCTGTTCATTAGTGCATAATTACCCGCAACAATGAATCAATGTGTTTTCATGAGCTTAGAATGAGCCCTTCATATCTACATGGGAGCGGGCCCCCTCATGGAGGCCACCATGTTCCACCACCATGTTGATACAGTAGCCTAAAAGGCACATACTTACGCCACCTTTCACGATTTACAGTGCGGCTGGAAGACTAAAGAAAAAAAGAAGAGGAATCAGTGTTTGCTCCCCTATATACTGTCTGCTGGTTGCTACTGCAGGCTAACAAGTTTGAGAACCCTCATTTCTGTGAAATGGAGGATCACACATATTGCTTATCACAAGAGAAGGCAAGGGAGCATGAATACCCGTCATCAAAGAAGCGAAAACGTGAAGGGAAACAAAATCATGACCGGTGACAGCATAATACAATCTGCAGCCTCACCACTAGATGACACTACATCCTACACACTGTAGCTTTAAGTTAGAGTTAGGTTAAGGATAGGGTTGCAGTATGGTTTGGGTTAGATAATAGTTAAGTTTGGGGTTTGGTTAAAGTTAGAGCCTGTTTAGTCTCTGAAATTACTAATGGACACTTTTGTTTCTTCGGGTTCACAGAGGACGCTTTGGTGATATAGATCTTTGTAGTTGCTCCTTTTCAGCTACCTTCAGCAGTCACGTGACGAAAATGAGGTTTTCCTGGCTGGGTCTCCTTCGTGACCAATTTGTTTTATACTCTAATTAAATAAGTTAAAATACACTTCACAATGCTTTTGCTCGTTAAACTTTGATAACTAGGGAAATAGAATTAAAAGGACAAAGACACAGCTGCACCTAACATTGAAAATGGGTTTGTCAAATGAACCACTTTTACCAGCACGATTGAGACCTTCCCAATGGCAAACATTCATCACCGGCCCATTAAAGTTGCTGATACAGTCAAAAAAGGCAGCACACATTTACAACCCTAAATAAGAGACTAATTAAAACAGACTACAGTGTTATATTTCACATAATATTATTCTGTAGTAAACAGGCATAAACAATGGTAATCACAAAATGTTTTAGAGGTTAAACTGTTTGTTATCTTACAGATAAAGTCTCTGGAAAAACCTAATTTGAATCACTCATATAACACTGTTTTTAGATCAGTGCTTATTAATTTATAAGCATATATTCTGTGTATACAGTAATTACATACAGTATGAACCTTATTAATTAGTGGTTGATATAAATGGGATATCAGTTCCTTGGCTCCCTAGTTGGTTGGCTATTTTTAAAATTTTTCTCTAGATAACACACTGATGTGAGCATAGAGGGATTACTAATTAGTGCAAGCAATGGAAATAAAGTGGAATTAAGTTCCTCACTGGCACGTAACCACAATAATGTGTTAAAACATAAGCAATAACATCCCATGTCACATTGCATTGTTTGACAGAATTTACTCTAATTTATTATAATAGACCAGGGACCTACAGTATAAAGTCACGCAATAGAAAGGTTTGGATTAACAAAACAATTCACATTATAATTGTTTTGATTTTATTTTAAACACTTGAGTTCAGAAATAAAAAATCCAGATTAAAAAGCCAAGAAAAGGCACATTTATTTTATGGGTGTGCCGATTCCGATGTTACTGGATTGGATATCGTTAATTAAGAAAAATGAAATCCCATCTGATCCGAATCGTCTGTTGCACATCTGAGTTATGTTGTACGTATGTTTTGGTTTAGTGGAGTAGAATATTTGTTTCACAGTTTGAGTTGATGTTTAGTTCGAATGGCTAGGTTTGTAAAGAACATCTAGACAAATGTATTTATTCACAGATCAGTTGTTTGAAGACAGGGAAAAAGACAATGGATTGTATCCTGCAGATACTGAAGGTTCCAGTATTGTATCGGACATGAAAATTGGTATTGTACCATTCCTAATTTATTTATTAGATAACCCAAACTACCCATGATTCTAGCAAAAAGTAAAAACTCCTAGATTAATTTTAATTGAGAAAAAAATTTAAATAAAAAATAAGCTTCTTACCACGTAATGGCAGTGGCATTATTTCACCTTTAGTTCAAACAGAATGTATTTTGCATCACATGTTGCCTGGTGAGGAATAATTAAATTGGCTGTGAGAGGGCAAAAATTAATTTTCCATCAAAATGAACTGGGGCACTGGTTCTCTTCTGTTGACAGTGATGCCATGGTGATGATGCCATGGTGATGATGGCTGGGCTAAGAGCAATATAGCACATCAGCTTGGGGAGACAACACTACTGTAAGTTTTGTGAAGATGAGGGGGGGAAACTGTGAGCTGTGATCCATTCTGTAGTATGTTTCATGATGGTCACTTGGTGTCATGGCAACAGTTCATTCCACACACTATCAGTTTTCAACATTTTAGAAATCCTCTTTCAAAAATATGTCTAAAGGGGGGACTCCGTGTTATAATTAGGGTCATCTTCTATTCAGAACAATATGGTAAATCACCACGTTAAACGTTTTGGAAGTCAACACACAGAATTTAGACTTTAAAATTTGAATGATACTACATTCATTTATTTGGGCACTTCAAAGAATTTCAGACATCCTTATGTTTAGACAACTGATGCTGATAATCAATTTTATGTTTCCAAAATGAAGATTGTGCGACTTAAATAAAGCACATCTAGCAGCCAGCCACTCCTTTGCCGATGTCTGTGGTGTCATTTCAATGACTAGAAAGTTATCTTCCGATTTCTCAAAGACTCCACAAGAGGGAGCCACTTGGATTTCAAACCTATGACCAATGTGTTACAGAGAATATGTTAACACCACATTCAACAAACTAAAAACATACAGATTTCAATCCTGGCGGCTTTCTTATTTCTCAACCGATCTCCTTATGATAGGTTTTTTTTCTAATTAATTTGTACACTTAATATGTTGAACGTAGCTCTGACAGACTCATCTTTTCTTGGAAAAAAACAGTGTATACATATATGATTACTTCCTGTTGACTCGTGTGGTGTTTTACTTTTTTGCAAGGTTTTTATAATTTTATACTGTAGTTATTATCTTAATATCACTTAAGAAGATAATACTAATTCAAAAACACCCGTTCAAGGGTTGAACGTTTCGCATATGAAACCTAGTAAGATTCTGGTTGACAGGAACCGTCAGCTGCACTGACTAAAAGGTGTCTGTGAGGATAGACTTAGCCTTCGGCAAAATCACTGCATGCTGGCTGATGAGGTCAGACAGGACGCTGTCCTCTGTTAGCAACATTAAGGAATGGATGTCTATAGAAAGTGAATGGATGTGTACAAATCCAAAACTATGGAACAAATTAGAATATTTCTAAATTTTTGAACAGTAATGAGAGTTTACACTTGTGATATACATACAAAAAAAGACAATTGTTGAACCAACTTTAAAAAAGTAATTCAATTGGTAACATAGAAATTAATTAGGTTGAGTCAAAAGAACGTATCATATAATATTTACACCAATTTATTAATTTAATTTCGACAAACTTAATTCATTTGGGTGTTACCAATTGATGAAATTTCTTTAGGGTTTCTCTTTTTTCAGTGTATGAACGGTGTCAGAAAAGTCTTCTTCATTTCCACTGATGTCGGCATTTATTTACTGTATTGTATTTTGGTCTGTTGTCATAACTTTCTTTAAATCATCCTCCAGTCACTGACAGTGTTGATCTACTGTACTTGCGGCAAATGCTCCTCTTGATAATTGTGTTTTATTATGTTTAAATGCTGGAATATAATGTCTTGGATTTTTTTTTTATTATAACCACTTTTGAACTGATTCAAGCCATTGTGAGTTCTATGCTCCTTTTTAAAGTTGTGTTGCTGCCTCAGATGTCACAGTGCCGTGTTAACAAAAAATAGTTATGTAAATTATGGAATGACAAAGTGTATCATTGAAAAATTTGTACAAAAACTATGATATCTTGGTGTGATGAAGAATTGCAGAAAGTGCCATTTAGTCATAATAGACCTGTTTTCAGTTTGAGGTTGTATAGCACACCTTTCACCTCACGCTTATATTTTGTGATGCTCTCGACTATCAGATATCCAATTTAAAACAAAACAACAAAAAAAAACAGATACCGGAAAAAGAATTTCCACCAAAAAAAAAAAACCATGGTGACAAGGAAAAAAAGTGACACACAAAACTTTTTATAGAACAACTTCACATCAAAAATTGGTATGTTTTATCTCCACATATGACAATCAACTATCAAACATTATGATCTTAGAGGAAGATAAAATCATCAAAAATGCCTCATTTCATGTGTCGAATATTACAAAAATTCAGCCTATCCTGACCATGATGGATGCAGAGACACTGATTCATGCATTTGTTTCTTGCAGAATCAATTATTGTAATGTTTCATTTTCTAACCTGTCATGTACTAGTATACAAAGTCTTCAAGGGGTTAAAATGTGACGGGTTTTAATCAGAACTAAAGGCCCGTTCACACTATAAGGCACAGTCACACTATGACGTTTACCTCAGCAACTGGTGAACGAGGTGAAATGGAGAGAAAAGTGGCCACACGTCAGCGAAAATCACGTTCCCGGAGTTTTGTGGTGAACCTCAAACACAGCACGGCATTACACACCGCGAGCTTAGCAGAGGCTGCGCTTCGCCAGCGCTCCATTAGAACAAGCAGGACCTTTGCCAACTTGGCAACGTGTGGGAGAGGGGTTCGACACACCGCTGTCCAGTGATTCTGAGCAAGCAGGGCGAAGCAGCACACAGCATAGACGAGCGCACCAGTAACTTCGGCTACCGGATGCTAATGAAGGCTAATGAAGGCTAACGAAGGCTAACAAATGTTAACGAAGGCTACCTTGGTCGTAGCGGAGATTAACTTCCTCTACCGGTCTCCAATGAAGCCACAGGTACGTCGGCAATCACCGAAATATTTTCAACATGTTGAAAATTTTGGACGTGGTCGCTGTTCTTCAGCGAACACCGGAGAAGGCCAGCAGAGGCTACCGGAGGCCAGCGATCACCGACGAATGCCAGTAAGTTCATCTACATTGGCCCAAACACCTAGGCGTGACTGCGCCTATATTGTTTACCTCAGCGTTTGGTGAACGCAGGGCAAAGACGAGAAAGTTGGCCAAACGCCAGCAAAAATCCCGTTACCGGAGTTTGGTAGCGAACCTCTAACACAGCTAGCCTTTTCACAATGTGGTGTTAGCGGATGCCAGCTGAGGCGGGCGTTAGCCAGCGCGCCATTAGAACAAGGGGAACTTTTGCCAACATGGCAACGTGCTGGAGAGGGGTTCAACACACCACTGTCCAGTGATTCTGAGCAGGCAGGGCGGAGCAGCACCCAAACGTTAGCCAGTGTAGACGAACGCACCAGTAACTTTGGCTAACGGAGGCTAGCAGGTGCTAAAGGAGGCTAACGTAGGCTAACTTGGA
>OMMV01072098.1:3003-17958 GCA_900302635.1 Chatrabus melanurus
CTTCCACCTAAAAATATTTCAGGGAAATCTGAGATGTCGTACACCCACTGACTGAATCTTTAAAAAAAAAAGCCTCTTAAATATTAGTAGAGTTAATTTATAATCCTGTGTTTGTACACTCGGTCTGAGGTCTGCCTTCTTCAAACACGAACATTTTTTTAAATGATGTTGCTTATTTCATTTTTATTATTATTATTTTTACTATTCTACAGTGGTTTTGTGAAATTAGCATTTTTGTCTACTTTTGGCTGTGTGGTTAAAAAACCTCGGCCATTCCTTCCCATGAGTCACTGTGGCAGCCCACGATGCACAGAATTTCGAGTGCATGTGACAAATCAACCAAAATACGTCAACGGAGGGAACGTCCTCTGATTTCCACTTTGCCTCTGCAAAGGGCATTTTCTACCTGAGTCTTTGTAAATCGTGCAGCCTGACGCTCACACACGGACACAAACGGGAGTGCAAAGGGACTGATGTAAAGCCAGACTCACAGGGTAAGCAGCTCGGACATGTTACTGAGGCTGTGGTTGGACAACGTGCTGATCTGGTTGTTACTCAAATCACTGAAAAGAAAACCACAACAGATACATAAAACACACACACAGGCAGTGCTGTCAATGCATGCACAAACACATCCAGACTACAGTATATGCAGTACTACTAAAAACGCTCTGTCTTTACTGTGCTGCACTGAGGCAGTCACACCCACATCAGGGCCAAAGCAACCGCACATTCAGCGTGAAAAACCACAAAATGCTGACAGATTATCAGTCGTTAAGAGTTGATTTTTTTAAAAGCAGAGGGCAAAAAAAACAAAAACCAAACGGGCTGATCCTGAGTCTAAGTGCGTCAGTATGTATGAGAGCGTAAGATCTTTTAATATTTGGGTCTTGGATCAGACTTACATGAGCGTTAAGTGTTTGTAATTGGCGAGTTCAGCCGGAACCTGAGTGAAGTGGTTCCCATCCAGATACCTGAGAGAGAGAGAGAGAGAGAAACGAAAAAGTGAGAAAATGAGAGGCAGAATGGGAGTGGGGGAAAAAGAAACAATGAGGAGGCAGAAAATGAAATAATTTAAACTTGTAGGAAATTCCTCATCTCCAACAGTGTGAGCAGTCATTACTGCTGCAGCCATAATAAACACTGGAGTTTAATATCCCCACAGGCAGCCTAACGCGTTTCTCTCTCGCATATACAAACGCACAACTCATATCATATCTCTGCTGCTGCGTGACAATGGGCTATTAATCCAGCATATTAATTAAGTCTTTGTTAATATTGGAAGAAGCATGTTCCCCTGCAGGAGTGCGAGTGAAACGAGGGGAAAGCACCATCAACCCTGCTGTCTGTTGTTTAATTTAGGGCTATACATTTTGCAGTTATTAGGGATTTTGTGTTGTACGATTGTGCGTGTTGAGATCTAGATCTCTGGCTGGGTTTCTGGAAAAAGAATTCTCATTCATCTTAAAAGCAGTGGCCTCAATCTGGTAGCCTGTAAACCATTAGTTTACCGCCCACGGCATGCCTTGTCATAACCCTGCACGCCAGCGGTAGTGCGGTGTTGTAACCATGCATGTGTATCTGCCTGGGTACACAATAACTCGGAAACAGATGAGCAGATTTTCACCAAACTTGATAGGAATATTCCTTGGTTGAGTGTCTCCAGATTAACTTTTGGAGCAGATTGGTCGAAGATCAAGGTCATCGAAAATGTAGTCTGAAAAACACATTTTCCAGGAGATCTCTGCAACCAATAGGCATCCATCCATCCATTTTCTGAACCCGTTTATTCCAGTTAAGGGTCAGCATTCATCTTCTCTTACAAAATCAATGATCCTGAACTTTACTTCACTTTGGCCACCTGCCTAATTAATTGGGCTCAGACCAAGTTCCAGTTTTATGATCAATATCTCTCACAGTACTGTGTTTTGTTGTACACGGTGAAGGAGACACTCACTGACGACCCTTCCTGGAACATTTCCAGTTTAAGAATCGGTTTGTTTCTCACTCACAGTTCGGTGGTCTCTTTGGGCAGGCCTTTAGGCAGCGTGCTGAGACCCTTGTTGCTGCAGCGTACTACCGTGTCAAGACACGAGCACTCCGCTGGACACCTCAGCGCTGGAGAACAGCTGTTCTCATCATTTCCTGATAGCAGTGGATGGAAGGATGAAAAGGGTGAAAGAATGATAGAAAGAAGAAAGTGTTTGTGGAAAGAAAAAAACAAATTTGTTGGGGTTCCACATGGCGCAGTGTGTCTTGTGTCAGGCTTTTATCTGCTCTGTCTCACCGTCTTCACAGGCAAAATCCTGGACAGCCACATCCTGGATAGGGATCTCCTTTAGGAAGTAAGGACTCTGGCAGCGAGGGTTACCTGTGACAATGCGTTTCCTTCTCAACCAATCACCAAGCCACGCCAGGTGGCAGTTACAGTTGAAGGGGTTGGCCAGAAGGTTCCTGTTGAGACCACAGAGGCGTCAGAAGTGCTGAGGTGTAGTTTTAACACTGAGATGTCTTTGTGTATGTTTTTTTAATATTTGACAATATGAAGGACAGCAACTCACTTCTACTACTGTCTAATGCTATCATTTTGATATTTATTCGTTCACATGCACATCAATCACTCTTTAATTCAGTTTTTGTTTTTGCCCTGAATGCCTAGTGGCTAACGCTGCTTTAGCCAGTGGGGGCTGGTGACTAAACAGGATTAATGTTGGGCTAATTGTGGGATGTCCCATGTAATGGACAGACCACCTAGTGGTACTCCACTGGGGGCCCAACCCCGTGTCTCCCTGTTATGATGTCCCACCAAGTGACCATTCTGTACTTGGGTCATATCTCAGGAACTAATTATAATAGACACATGATGCTTGGCTCATATGAAAGTTATTTCATGAAGGGCTTTCATGATATGTTAATTTGGGTTAATTTGGTTGCTATGGTAACTATGATTGCTAGGAAAATTCTTTCTTGAATATCTCAGCTTCTACTTAAGAAAGAGAATTGATGTTTGGCTCTTGTGAAAGGTCTTTGGAAGGGCTTTTATGCCATGTTGACATGGTTGCTAAGGTGAATATTTCTAGGGAAATATTCTTTTTTTGAATATCTCAGGAACTACTTATAATAGACACATGATGTTTGGCTCATATAAAAGGCCTTTGGAAGGTCTTCCAGGCAATGTTGATTTGGTTGCTAAGGTAAACAATGATTGCTAGGGAAACATTCTTTTTGAATATCTCAGTCAACTACTTATGATAGACACTTTTGATGTTTAGCTCATATAAAAGTTATTGTATATTGACTAAGTAATAAAAAAGGATTGTTTTGTTTCTGTGGAAAAAAGGTTGATTCGTGTTTCTTCCACCCTGGGACAGCCCCCCTGCGTGGCTTTACGCACTGCTTCTACTTAATGAACAGTGAAACGATGAAAATGTCCAGACTAATTCAAGTAATGGCAAGAAGTATATCCACAACGTAATTTTTGCATCATGTTCTGCTTTCTACACGCTGTGCCTAGAGTCTACCAAATGTAGTATTTCCAGAGGGTGTGTGTCTGCCACGGTCATTCTGTCATTCTGGTTTTTTGACAGATTTTTAAAGGAGTAGATTTGTTATAAGTGGTAAATGACTTGACAGTAGCATCTCTCACTAAACTATCTTACTTGAAAGCCCTGTATTTCACACATTGCCATTCAATTGCTAAAGGACATATGTCTACGTACATGTAGTGACAGCAAGTGTCTAATCAAAGAGACACGCTTTGATGAATTGGGAATTAGAATGTATGGCTTCTTTTTCCCATCCCTGATTAGATCGTTTTAACATATTTTTAGTAGATGGAGTCAGTGCCTCCTGGCACATGATTGGCATGACATACCTCATTTAGCTGATCAGAGCTGGAACAGATGGAAAATATGTAACAACAGGGGTCCTCTTAAAGACCAGGAATGAGAACCTCTGGTGTACAAAACAGCATGATTTTCGATGTTCATTTCTTTGGAAGCATTTCTACTTCAGTACACTTATATTTGACTTGATATTAGGGATGAGACGATCGAGCCAAACCTCAAGCAATTTATCGATCTCTGCCATGTATGAATTGACCTGAGCACAGCAATCATTAATCGAGTGCAGACATTCCGTTGCCCCGCCCACAGCCACTGCAGACCGCTCTGCTGATTATCCGCACTGCTCTGGTCAATTTTCAAAAAGAAAACAATCTGCATTGTATTTAAATTTTAGCTTAAACTGTAGCCGCATCAAAATATCTGAGCAGCCAAATGTGTGCGGCTCTGGGTTCATTCACGTGTGCCGCACGCAGCCAAATAGACAGAAATGATCTGTAGACAGTCATTTTGACATCATACCGGCAACATTAAACAATTAACACCTTTTACTGGACTTTCTATGACTGTGAAAGAAGTCACAGCCATGGAAAATATAAAAACTATTTTTAAAAACCATTTCAGGGATTGAAAAAGTCACAACTGCTGTTGAGATACAAGACGTCACTTTCTGCTCTTCAGTTTTGCAGGCACACAGGGCACCCCCCACTACCCAAGACCAACTACCCAAGCTCACAATTGGCCTGTTGGTCTTACGTGCCCCGAAAGGATCCCGGCTTGCGGTCTTTCCCAGCTGTCAGCAGTACTCTCCCTGCAGTCAGCAGATCTTTCCCTGCAGTCACTGGAACTTTCTCCAGAGTCAGTCCAAATCAGTCGGTCCTGATGGTGATATTCTTAAGTTTATATATTATAAAACGTTCGACAGGAGGTGTGCTTTGGAGGTGCAGCTGATGGCTATATCAGCTACAAGCGAGTCAAGTCAAGTCTGGGAGCATGCGCTGGTGCTGCACTTTGCTGCATCCAAGACACCACGGAACCGCCTTGGGTCCTGGATGGTAATCACCAGGCAGACAACCGGTCAATCCTCACATCTCTGAAATAACCATCTATCTGCTGCAGCCAGGTGAAGCGTGGGCGTCCCCTTGGCCTTCTCCAGTCACTGGGGTCCTCAACACCCAGGCACCTATGTGCAGGATCATGCACAGAGAAATGCGCTACATGGCCAAAATGTCGAGGCTGACTCTCCCTCACAATGCAAGTGATACTTCTCATCCACGCCGCACGCACAGACAGACAAAAAAAGCCCAAATTGAATGTGCACTGTCAAAAAATGAACGTTACGGAATTATAGGATTATATTTGTTCTTGGTGTCAGGCATTGTGTCCGCCCTGATACGACGCAACACCCGACAATTCAAGCTATCTCCAGATTGTCACGCTGTCCGCTGTTGTCTATGCATTGATTGTGTGTATTGCTCGAGTCGGCTTGATAACTCACTCGAAAAAACTGCAGAGCACTCAATCGAAGAAGACATGTCCAATTCCCAACACTACTTAAAGTGCCTGTAAAGCAAATTCAGAGATTTGCTTCAAAACATATTATACATGTTAGAAATGCTTTGCTGATCACATGTTAAAATGTGTTCAACCATGTGTATTTTTTTTTATTTGGAGTTTGACTGGATTTCTGTTTCAACACAGATTTTTGGTGGGCGGTGGCTTAAACCGAACCGTATGACGCAGCACAGATTCACTTGCAGAGGCATTAGTATCCGCTTATATAAAGCTGGAGCCGATTTGAATCTCTGCTCCGGAGCAGTAGGTGGCGGTAATGCACCTTTTACGCTGGTTCAAATGGTGTATTGTTGTCTACTATAGAATGTTTTTTTTGTCTCATTGAGTGTTTGTATGTTCCTTGTTGTTCAATAAAGCTTTAAAAAAAAAACCTCGTTGCCCCCACACCTTCCCCCTCCCCATGCGATTGGGGTGTGGTTTCAGTGCCTTGAGCTAAAGACGCCCACAGCGTCAGAAAGCAGAGACAGAGAGGGAAAACTGCTCATTTTTATACGATTTTTGAAACCTAGTTTTATATACTTAGCAATATTTTTAATCATTAAAACTCGGCTAGGTGGTTAATAACATGTTTTTCTGTGGTTTGACAATTTCAAAACACAGATGGGATTTCACTTTACAGGTACTTTAATATTGAATTAATCTTGTTGACATAGCTGCTCTGTTACGCGGGTGAGGTTTCATTATTTAAGGTGATAACGTGAAACGCGGCATGCGTCTCAATGCAGGCACGATACCCACAGGGTAAATGTGTTTGTGTGCGTGTGTACTCACAGTGTTGATAGCGAGTGCAGCGTGTCAAAGGCTCCAGGGTTCATGGAGGTGATCTGGTTATCGTAGAGCGACAAGAGGCGCACCGAGCTCAGGCCCACGAAGCTGCTGTTGCTCACACAGCTGATGCGATTACTCCTCAGCATGCTGTTCACACGCAAGCAGGTGCATTTCAGACAGGAAAGCAATACTAATGACACATTTATGATAATATAAACCTTTGATTTATGCATATGAGCATAAATGTTTGTGCAGATATCACAGTGCGCATATCTGAATATTGCATGCATTACTTAATATGATAATGTTGGAGCACATCTGTGGACTCACAGTGTGCGGAGGCCACTGAGTCCCTTCAGCATGCGGTGGTGTATGTTCTCCAGTCTGTTGGAGGTCAGAATCAGCTCATTGACCCCTGACGCTCCTTCGAACGTCCCCTCTTCTATGTCAGTTATACGATTATTACTCAGGTTACTTAAAGGCGTGGGAGTACGGTGCAAGAAGAAAAAAATAAAGTGGTGGTAACGAGGAGAGTGGGAAGATGAGAGAAGAAGGTAAAGGCAGGAAGAAATTTAGAAAAAGTAAAAAAGGGGGAGATGTGGATATAGATAAATGCAGAGAAAGAGACACACAACAGTGGATTAAAATAATTTGATTGGTATTTTTAACTTCCAAGCAACCACAACTGATGCATAACACTTGCAAAATGTCAGACTCACATCTTCCTCAGCTGAGGCAACTTCTTGAAGAGCCCCGTGGCTTCCAGCACGGTGAATTCATTGTTGTTCAGACGTCTGAGAACAGAAAGACAGGCAGAATCGGAGATGAATAGGCGACGCTTGGAGGTTGTGGCTGCTCTACACGCAACGCGTACACCACGCGGTAGACAAACGACTCACAGTTCGGCGGTGTACTGGGGCATGTGATCTGGTATTTTGGTGAGTTTCTGGTTGGAGCAGTCGACCGTGGTGCCCTCACAGCGGCACTTCTCCGGACAGGCCAAGTCAGCGAAGCAGTCCCCTCCCAGCTTACTGCGGTAATCCTCCGTACCTGACCACAACCACGACATATCTGAATGAGCTCACTGTGTGAGATCACTGCCCTGTCTTACACTGGTATTGGTTCCAACAAAAACTTTTGGATGACCATCGTGACGGCTATAATACACTGGAAGAATTTTGCGATGGTGCGAAAAAGGCAGTGTTGTTGTTTTTAAAAATTTTCTTGGTTTGTTAGAAGGATTACACAAAATCAAATGAACTGATTTTTCCTGAACTTTGTGAGATGTTTTGGGTCTAATCTCAAATACAAGCCATTTATTTTGGGCCAGAGGTTTAAACTTGGCAGTGCCAGGAAACTTGAACCGTTTTGTGAAAAAATTGTGACTCATTGCACATTAAAGCAATTGATTTTATGAGATTTGTGGAAAGGGCTGAGCCTACTCTGGAATGGATTCCATAAAATTGTGGGGTAGATTCAGATGCGGGAGTGGAAACAAGAGATTGTACTGATGCGACTAAACCAACCCACGTGATTCACAGGTCTGAAGGACAACTTCAAAAATTCAGATAAATAAAAGTAAAACTATATTTACTGCTTTATATTCCACCTTTCCAAGAGTGTGGACATTATGCCATATCTCAGGAAACAATGGTCATACAGCATTATTCTGGCATCAAATAAAAGTTTTTTATAGCCTCTAATGGAACATATTGTCAGAAAATTAAGCGTTGCCATGGTAATGAAAAAAAAATACAACAATATTCACCCATTACACAGATCTCACTAACCACTGAGGTTGTTGTACTCAATGACCCAAGGATTCTAGTTTCTCCAATGAAACCTTTTTTTTGGGGGGGGCGGGTCTGGAAAATAAATGGAAATGCTTGTTTTGACCTTTGACCCCAGTGTAAGGAGCCCTCGCTGTATCTCAGTAACCGCTGAGGCTGGAGAGCAAGTTTTGAGTGGATCTTCATAAGACTTTTTTTTTTTAAATTTGCAATGTGCAGCCTTTGGTGGGGGAATGCACTCTCATAAGTGCAAACTAGGGGTGTAACAATTAACCAATACAAATTGATTTTAAAGTAATAGATACGGCGACATCAAAACACAGACCCCTGTATCAATCTAAATGTACTATGAACTGGTCGGTGGATCCAGTTTAATGTTATAAATCGGTTGCATTAATCTTGTTTTGCTCCTACTTCCACATCTTCAAACTCTTGTAAAAATTCAAAGGTCCGCCCAAGGATCATTATTCCGAAGGTCCACTGGTCCAAAGGTCCACTGGTCCAAAATTAGGCCTAAGTTACTTTTAAGGGACCCATCTTCTTACAAAGTATTTCATGGTTAGAATAACTGTAAAATTATTTAAATATTGGAAAATTACAAGCTTAGTATTGATAAATGTTTTGAGATACATAGTAAAAATATGTAAATATTTTATTATTTTTATAGCTTTGAAGTATGCTAAAATGAGACCAAAAACATGGGAAAGGGTTAGGGTTATTTTTAACAATTTTCGGACCAACGGGCCTTCGGACCAACGGGCCTTCGGAATATTGACTAGTCACCGGCGCAAGGCTGTCACAAATCTGGATTACAGGAACATTAACTTTGTGACGTTAAAAACAAAATCAACATGTCTGATAGTGGTAGGCAGTATAACAAGTAAATGTACCCGTTTGAATGTTCAGTTCACAATTTAATACTTTCATACAGATTCAGAACGGGAAAGTTATGCAATGCTGTTTATGCTACGCTAACAACAGTTGGCTTCTTCTTCTGGCCTTTTTCTATGCTGCGCTTTCTACTACTGTATGTGGTGCTGCTGCCAGTGGTGAACAAAAGGTGAGCAGAGGCATCACCAATGTTTCTGCAGCGCAGTAGTTAAAACCTGAAGAAGAACGCCACTTTAGACTTATTCTAATTTGTCGTGGAAAATGAATGTCTACATTAAACAAAGAATTGTATTGGATTGTATCGTATCGCACCGAATCGAATTACATCGTAGCAAATCTTTTCATAATAAAAAGTATCGTTCCTGAATCGTATCATAGCCCAAGCATCTAGATAGGTATGGTATTGTTTTATAAGTGAGAGATACACACTCTATTACAGTTTGGAATAGAGGTTGTCAAAATGAATAAATCCTGTTTAGAAAATATTGTTGGCAAGGATCATGTGCAACATTACCCGTGAGTAGGGCTGGGTGATTAAACGATCTTGAACTGAGATTGCGATTAAATTAGTCGATTTCAGTGATCAGCCTTGTACAATTTTGCTCATTATGGATAGATCTTTCCTCTCGCTTTGTTTCATAGACGCGGAGCCAGCGGAGTGAGCAGCCAGTCAGCGCTGCTGCTTCAGCAGAGTTGCGGTGTACGTTTTAAAATTACTACGACTGTTACAACACTCTCCTTCGCTTTAAATACGCAACAAGTCTATTTTATTCACACAGATCAGCAACAGGGCACGTCAGTTTGGCTTTGTTTAGTAAGCTCAGTGCTGACGCAGTGATAAGAGCCAGCGTCTGTTATCACTCGCCGTCACAGTCAGTGTTGCAGCGGTGCGACTTTTAAAAACCTATTTCGCACTCCTTTGCTTCAAATGTGTTCCAAGTCTGTTTCTGATGCATGCAATATACCCTTTTTACCGACTTCACATAAAAAAGTTTTTCTCCTCATTGTGTTTGTTTTCCTCCTGGTAACAGAGACAGTACAGGTACAGTACTAGGGGACGAAAAACGTCCCCCCGCTTAGAGTAAAGGTCCACTTTTGAAGACATTTTAAAGACATTTATGCATATAATAATAATAATAATAATGATAACAATAATGCGCGGCTGCTGTGTGTGTCACGTGTGTCGCGTGTGTCGCGTGTGACGCTTGCAGTATATTTCAGGCTTAATAATACACAGATGCATTCTGGGTCAGTCATGCTTCAGAAGCATGGTGTGAGCGGGTCCGGTACCACTCTGTTATGCGAAAGTAGAGCGAGGGATAATGTGTCTTTTGAGGAAATCAATGCAGAAAAGCCAAACACATATTAAATGATTCAGATTGGGATCGGGGGAAATAAAAACAACCTGATTGGGACATCCCTATTGTAAATCTCTGAACTTTTCAGAAAGGCACTGTGTCGTCACTGCAGCGCCTTTTCAGGCAGCCCCAACTGAAGGAGAGGCTTGTTTTGCCATCTCTGTCTACAATCAGCTGATGCTTTTATCACCGTATGCATTATGAGCTGGTCGTTAGCTGTTTATTGTAGTCACAGCCTTTATTTCATTATTTTAATAAGTTACAAGGCAGGCTAGCTTATATTGCTTTGTTCAGGCAGATAAATATTTTTGCACAAATAAATGTTTACATTGTTATTCTATTTGTTGTTAATAAAGTATTCTAAAGTTCAAATAATAAACCCTCTGGTTTCTTCAGGCTTCAGTCATTATACTCTTCAAACTGGCAGCATTATCAAATTACATATTGTGATATTGGGGTCGTGATTATATTTTTTGCCATATCGCCCAGCCCTACCCATAAGCGTAATTTCAAAATTCTGTATGTGTATCACGGTTTTAAAGATCCAAATTCACACACAATTAGGCCCAAGACACACATACATACACTTCTATCAAAAAAAAACCCCAGTCATGTTAGACTGTAAAGCAGTTGTTGCTGTTAGAGACGACACAGCACAAAAAATACAGCATCAAAAATGAGATCGCAGCAGAAAATTGCTCACGCAGACCCAGTCATCTATCACACTGTATTAGCACACAGGCAGGAGATTGCTGTCTCTTGCGTCTCGGCCATGCTGCAGGGTTTCGCAGGGCCGTTCCATGGTGCTTGACAGAACCATGTTCCACTATAGGAACCTGGCAGCCACATGGTTAGATCAAGCACAAAGGAACAACCTGCTGAGTGACTGCTCCTCCGCTGGAACACAGGGATGGGAAGGCCAGAGGGCAAGGAGCGACAGGGGCATACAGTTGGCCAGGGTGAGAAGAGAAAGAATGCAAAGAGGAAAAGATGAAGAAACAGGAGGAAAACAGAACCGGCTGTCTTAAGGAGGTGTACAAGGAGCCAAGTGAGAGGTGGGCCAATGATGGTGAAGAAGAGGGCAATATTAGAGCAGGGGGAAGTGCAGGAAAAGGGCAGAGAGACATCTAAAATCAATGACAAAACGTAAGAGCAGTTACAGAGGAGTCGGAGGAGAGTTTCAGCAGCACTGAAGGCAAGAGAAGCCCTAATTTCTACACAAACACACACACACACACAAGCGCACAACAAATACAGTGTCAAAATAAAAAAAATAAAAATAAAAACATGAATCATTGTGTGACATGATGTAAACTTCATCAATGTTGTTTTTAAAACAGACAGGAGGAGTCACACACACGGGTCATAGGTCACTGTGGTAGAGGTCAAAGGTGCGACCAGGTCAGAGGTCGGCTCAGAGACGAGAGGTGAGGGATTCAGTTGACGCAAAAACGGTGTGTGTGTGTCTGTGTGCGTGTTACTTACAGCCGACATGGTGTACTCCTGAGTGTGTGAGAGAGGCAGCAAGAGAAAGAAGAAGGGCTTTCACTCGTTTATTTGAACAGGAAAGAAGCTGATGAAAAACTGAGAAAAATGCTGCAATTTTTTATTTTTTTTTTGGTGTTCAGTCCCCAGGCAGTGATTCATTTAAAGGACTAATGACTCGTGAACAGTGGGAATCGTGCTGGCATAACATGACATTTGGTGGGTGCTTTCATCCAACACACATCCCAAACTCATTTGCTTAATGCTCGACTGATTCGGCTTGTTTTTTTGGATCGGGAGACGATAACGCACCCGGCTAAAAGCGCCATGCCGATGAGTGATAAAAATTAGCCCTTTTATTCTTTCACATCAGTCACTTCATCTGCTTTAAAAAAAAAAAAAAACACAAAATCAAAGTATTATTTAAAGGGATGAAACTAGAACTAAAGCTTCCAGAGTTCAGAAGCACAAACTTCTTCTGTTCAGAAACATGAAACCCAGAATGACTAATACGCTGTGAAACAGGAGGCATGATGCAAATTGAACTTGAGGATTTAAGCTGCGCATTGATCGGAGGCGCTGTACCAAGATTGCTCTGCGGAATAAAAGATGTTTATTCAACTTTTCAACCACAATCTTCTTAAATTATTCAGCTTTACCCCGTATGTGTTATCTGGGCTTTGAAAGCTCTGTCCCCCAGTGAGCGTCAGAGTTAATGACTGCGGTGAACGCACACACTCGCGCACAATTTCTCACCCAGCACACACTGTGCCTCCTCTGTGTGTGCCGCTGTGGTAATGACCGCCTTTAGCCCTGCTACCGATCTCACATGCATGTCTGATTTACATAATTCCCAGCTCCCCTCTGAGCACGGTAACTGTGTGACCTTTTGATGTTCCGCAGTGGGCGAAACAGACACAGACGCTGGCGGACACGCGCTCGTACATTAGCTATCATTAGATGTGCTAAGGCACGAGGAGGACCGGTATTAAATATAGTCTCTGTGATCCCCGGCTCCAAGATACATTCATTTGTGGAGTCCCACGTGCAGATCCTGACTGACAGCGAGCAGATCTTATTAATCCAGCTGGATTTCTCTGCATCTACCGTCGAGGTTACCAGGAAAATCCAGTGCAAGGACAAGATAGCGATTAACTGGTGACGGTTAGACTTGATGCATTATGACACACTGTTAAAAAATGTTAAAAAGCATTCAAAAAGTGTCAGTCACTCCAAGCTTGGTGTTGAGAATGAGTTCATAGCATTCACCGTGTCTTAGATACATTAACACACATATGCATGATGTACAATACCTGGGATGAAATACTGTTCTCTAGCTAATGGAGAAAGAGGAAGAGACAGAAATATCAGAGTGCAAAACAACAGAAGAAAAAGTATAGAAGAAAGTGCTCACTGACTGTCTGTCTGGAGTCGGTTGTATAGATTGTGAATGACAACACAATTATATCATTGACTTAACTGCCATAGCCATCAGTTGAACTTGGTCTCCTTCTTTCTGTGCATGTTTAAAAATTCTTGTTGTAGTTTGTCTTATTCATTTGTTGTCATTGGTAGTATGGTCATAGCAGATGGTCCCCCCTCTGAGTCTGGTCTGCTTGAGGTTTCTTCCTGTATTCATAAAACATCCAGGGAGTTTTTCCTGACCACTGTTGCCATTGTGCTTGCTCAAGGGGTGGGGAAGGTTAGACCTTACCCTTGTGAAACGCCTTGGGGCGACTATGTTGTGATTTGGCGCTATATAAATAAATCGAACTGAATTGAATTGAAAGGCTTTGGTTAAACAGAAGACATGAAATTTCAGCTTCAGTTTGAACAGGGAAGACTCAAGCTTGGATTTCTTCTGTTTTTTGTTAAACCATGAAGCCGTAACATCCACAGAACTTTGTAATTCCTTCAGAGTTTTCTTCAGTGTCTTGGACGCTTCCCTCACTAGTCTGCTTTGTTTGCTGTCAGCCTGTTTTTGCCTGTCTGCGCCTGGTGGGATATGGAAGAGAGCGAGTGTTTGGAGGAGGAGGAGGTGTTGCAGGAATGAGGGGCTCAAATGCTTCACCTCAGGGAGCGGTGGTGGATAGACCGCTGTTCCCGCTTTGCATGCAGAATCGTTCCCTCGCCAGAAAACCTCTCACTTCTGAATCTGCCATCAAAATAGCAATCTGGCAGATGCCGTCACACCTGTGTCTTAAAGGCAATTACAGATGACAATGTGATTGGTTTATTTCATCTTATGCCAAAAAAACACCCCCATGACGTAAAGCTAGAGTGTGTAGGATTTAGTGTCATCTAGTGGCGAGGTTGCAGATTGCATTATGCTGTCGCTGGTCACAATTTTGTTTCCCTTCATGTTTTTGCTTCTTCGGCGACGGGGATTAATGCTCCATTGCATTCGCTTGTGATGAGCAATATGTATAATCCTCCATTTCACAAAAATGAGGATTCTCAATCTTGTTAGCCTGTAGACACCGATTCCTCTTCTTTTTGCTACAGCCGTCTGGCCTTGCTGCAAAATGCGAAAGACGGGGTAAGTATGTCCCTTTTGGGTTACTGTATCAACATGGCGGTGCAACATGATGGCTCGCTCCCATGTAGATATGAAGGGCTGAGTCTAAGCTGATGAAAACACATTGATTCTTTTGACTCAGGTAATTATACACTAATGAACAGATGGTTATGAATGCTATATCCCATTTCTGCTAATAAACACCCCTATATCCTACACACTGTAGCTTTAAATGACTAAATACAACGACTTTGCGCCTTGTGCCCTACTTTGTGATCAGATTATGCACCATGTAAACAGCAAAGTGGAGTTGAACTATGCGCTTTAGACCGTGCACTATAGCTAAAAATGGGATATTGGCCTGAAGGCCTTGTGTCCCCCGTCGCACGGTGGCCGTGCACTGAATGCATGGAAAGTTATTGCGAGTACCATATGGGGTACTGTCATTTTAGTTTTTTTGCTCTGTGACCTTGGAAAGTAGGTCAAGGTCAGTCATCATTGAACTCATCCAAGACCTCCATGGGATGCATCTGTGTTATAAATTTGGTGCCCGTGCACTGAATGTATGGAAAGTTATTGTGAGTACTGTTGTTTTTGGGGATTTTTGCTCAGTGACCTTGGAAAGAGGGTCAAGGTCACTCATCATTGAACTCATCCAAGACCTCCATGGGATGCATCTGTGGTACAAATTTGGTGGAAGTGAACTCAACCTATAAGAGTTATTGCGA
>OMMV01072166.1:0-10193 GCA_900302635.1 Chatrabus melanurus
AATTATACACAAGCATAAGATTGTCTTCTTGACTGAACTGTTATTCCATGCACAATTATTCATTCATTTAATGTTAAAATATAAAATGAAACCGCTTTTTTAAATAATAAAATAGTGGCTCTTAAAGAGTCTTTGTTTTATTTAGAGGAACAGGTGTGGGTTTGCAGAGAGGACAGGTGAGCTGGACTGTCAGGACATTTAACCAGAGGAACGTCTCCTGGCTCGAGACAAGCGGTGGTTTAAGATCCTCTTTGGATGGAAAAGATCTCCTCCAGGATCAGGCCTCAAAACATTCCTCCTTGGAGTAAAATGAGACAAAAAAGGAAAAAAAATAAAATAAAGAGGAACATTAAAATATAAAGATACAGGCTAAAGATTCAGCAATATAAACCAGTGCTGTGCAAAAGTGTGAAAACAAGAAATCAGACAGCAAAAAAGCAATTCTATAAAAATGCTGTAAGTTATTTAAAAAATGAGATTTCTTGTATTCAGAGCATTAATTTTTAAAAACTGATGTTGTAAATGTGGGAATGGGACACATGGTTTGGATTTATTGGGTAAAAATAATAAATCAGTGAGCTGATAATGATTAATACGGAGCAAAGAAACTGGTGAAACAAATTCACTTTGTTCAGTTTATCATTCAGCTAGCATAAGCTAACGTAGCGACTTATAGCTAAAGGCTAAGCTAATGTTAGCCTATAAAACTGTGTTCAATAGTGCACTAACATCACGTTTTATTTTCATATGAATCACACACCTCAGACAAATGTGCAGACGCTCCGTTGGACAAACTGGCTCTGTGTCATTTATCCGGATCTGTGGCCCCCAGCAAACTGCTGCTGGGCTCGTCGCTGAGAAAAAAAACGGAGCTCCTCCTCCCAGCAGACACACTGCACCTCAGTCACAAACTCCACAGGTTATTTTGCTGCTAATTTTCAGTTTGTCACTCGCAGGGCGAGCGCAAACGCTTTTTTTCCCAGGAACAGACGGTTCTTCACAAACATGGCGACGTTCAGACCACCAGCGACCTGAACAGAAACATGACGCCAAAACTCCGCCTCCTCAGCAGCAAGCCGCTGCACATCCATAAGCGGAAAATACCGTGAAGTTTGCGTTCAGTGTGAAAGGCCCTTGGGTCTGTGTGTTTGCGCTCATTAAATACTACAGTTACACTGCGCTGGGCTTTAAACCAGGTTTTTCTGGTCTATGGCATAAACTCTTTCTGCTGCCAGCTTATTATTGTCACAGTGTGAGCGCTGGGATTGAAAACTATAATGCATCAGGTGGAAACTATGAATGACACTTGTGTTGTGCTGTACAGTGTTTTGCACCGTGTGGAAAATAAGGCCCTTGGTGTTCGTGTGATACTGAATAGTTATATATTTATGTTGGCCCTGTGATGGAGTGGTAACTTACAGGCAACAACCCTCATAACGAATAAGCAGTAGAAAATGGTTGGATGGTTGACCCCTAGTTGTTTTCCAATAGGAAATGACAGACATAAAAACTCCAAATGTTTGGTCATCATGTTTCAAAGATTAGGTTACTACTTACAAGATAGATATGGAAAACTAAACGGACCTTTATGTTGGGCAAATGAGACAAAATCATAAGACTTTCAAGTTCCCCTTTTTGTTGATCAAAGATTGTTTGAAAGGCAGAGATGGAAAAAAGTCTTGTGTTTAGAAGATTGACAAAGGATATTCTCTTTTCCTTTGAGTCCTCTTCCCCAGCTGACTAAAATAATGGTTCTGTCAAGTCATTGATTAGAATTTTTAACTTTTTTGTTTGTTTTTTTCTTGAAGAATAGAAAAGCAAAGATGTCTGAAATCCTAGTCAACAAAGACATGTCACGCTGAAGTTCATCCCTGAGAACTTTGCAAAGTTCAGGCGTCGAGCATGCATTAGGGAAATGCTTTGCGGGGGGAAAATCAAGTAAATACGAGATGACATGCTCTGTCAATGGATCAATGATGGCAGACTCATTTAGCCAGTGCTGAGCAAGAGTAAATTGATTGAGCAAGCAAATCAATTTGAAGTGCCTAACATAGGGAAAAAAAAAAACATTTATTTACTCATGACCAATGGCAAACACTACAGAGCAAGGGGACGGAAGGAGGATTGGTATTTGAGATGCTGAGACGAGGATACTGTAAAGGATGTTGGAGTGTCAATGACATTAAAGTGCCAACTGGCGTGGCAGTAATGAAACGCCTCACTGGTTTTGTCATTACATCAGGCGCGGACAGAATGGAAGCTCTCTCACTGCAGGGCTGCAGAGACTTAAGATAACCTTGCAGATTTACAGTCTAAATAATTGAGCTAAAAACTTCTCCCAGCACTCCGTATTCACAGACCGCCACAATGCAACAGTCGGCCATTATGCTGCGGCCTTCGACAGTGCATTGAAAACCAGCGCTCCCCTTCTCATATATTTCAAACCGAAATTTTGGCCAAAAGCTCGTGCTCATGGACCCACTTGTCTGCTGTTGGACCAGTAACACTTGTTTAATGTGCAAGCTCGTAGTGTACATTAACACAGTATCAAGAAATCAATCTTGAAAGTCCAAATAATCATTGCATCATGTCTGCAGCTTTCTGTTTTCCTTTTTTGCACTGCTTTTAAAAGCTTCCGTGACTCTCACCTTCCCCTCCCCTCTGATTCCCTCATTGATCTTCCTTTGCCAGAATCCTTCCAATGGAAAACACATTGATCCTTGGCTCCTTCTTGTGCTGCTAATTACTGAGGGGACTGTGTCACTGTCAGGCCCTTATCTGATGCAGGCCTCTGTAGAAGAGTAATGGGATGTGCCAAATAAACCTGTCTGACATAACCTTGTGTAAACACGATTGCCCCCATTAATCATATCATTATCGGAGCCACCATAAATTTAAGCATCCACAAGATTCAAGAAACCAAATTATTTCTCTATCCTTCAGTACGAGTGTAAAATCTTGCATAACATTAAACATTTTAAGCGGAAAGTCCTGGGTGCGTATTTTTTTTTTTCATTTTAACCGTTATTTTGTGAGTTTTGGTGAAATAGCATCGCTAGAACAGAGTCCAAAAGGTGTGGTGCTGCTTGTTCCCACATCCTCCACCTTTTGAAACCACAATGTGACCTGATTGGCAACCACCCAGGTAGACCAGTGGTCCATCGTTTTGTTCCAGAAGTAGCTGCTGCAATCAGGTGATACGTGCGCCCACTTGGCCTTCTCCAGACACTGGGGTTAGAACCCATTACATTTTAGTCGTCGTAGCAATTTTTAAAAGTATTTTATATATTAAATATTTGTCATATATCATTTTGCTTCTCATTGTGACAATAGCAAACCTTTACTCTAGTACTGCTAACATGTAAATCAAGATCAGGGTGGCAGTCTGGGGGCACAACTGATTTAAAAAAAAAAAAAAAAAAAATCAACTTGTTGCTATTGCTAAATATTTGTTTTCTGAATTATAATATCCAAGCCATTATTTTCATAATTTCGAGTATTCTCGTTTATTTATAATTTTATGACTATGTGGATATATGTACTGTTTTACCAATTTCATTGCGTTGCAGACACTACAGGGGAAATAACCAGCATAAGAAAGGAAGAAATGTCCTTATTTTTATTTGTGTAGATAAGTGAAAATGGAATATTTCACTACTAAGGTGCATTGGTTTGCTTCTGGAATTGCTATTGATGATCACTGATACCATCTCAGAAATGTTGCACTACCAATATTACTATCAAATTATTTTCTTTGGCATATACAGACAAATATTTACCAAATAAATTGAATAATAACTTATCATGAGATAAATCCAGGATGAAATTATAGAGATTCTGTGTTCATATGAGGTGGTGATATCTCCAGTTATAATTTTGTTGCAGACATTACAAAATGTTGGCGCTCGTTCCCAATCAAGGCCACATACCAAGCAGATATGGTTTCTTCTGTCAATGAATTCATCATTTCACAATGGCAGGGTTATTTTGTCAGTAAAATAGACATGGTACAAATAATTTATCGCATTATTATTATTATTGATTATTATTATCATTGTTATTTAGGTATGCAGAATTGCATTTGCATGATGAAAAAAATCTAACAATTGCATCATTCACACAGGATTGCAGCACTTCGGCATGCGACGTCAGATCTGCTTCAAACAAACTGCAAATAAAACTGGAAAACATGCATTCATTATTTGTTATAATTGTGAAGTAGAGGAAGCTAATGTGTTTTTCTGGTATTCATTTAAAATTGAACAAGTTTACATTTGCCCCTGCATAACGACTAAAAATGTGTCATATACGGTCATTTTGTCCTTCTATTGTCAACCAAAACATCAGTCCTGCCCACTTTTTTTCCAATAGAACCAACTCCACCCATTCATTAGCACTTGTTATGCCATATATCTTGTAGATTTTTAATCAACAGTTTCCTTGCAAACTAGTGCATAACAACCAGATTATGTAGATGACACCCTGATCTTGATTTATATGTAAATATTTGAATGTTTGTCTCAAAGCGAACATTGCATCTGGAGTGCTCTTTCTTGAAATTAAACCATATTGTTGTTCACACATCCTCTCTTCTCAGCCTAGCTTCCACAACTCTTTCCTATAACTTCACACTGTAGTTAAACAACTCTTTATGGCTCTATATTTACTGCAACTCTGCACATCACCCTGAGGGCCCGTGTCCATATTGTGTTTTTGTTTGTCTGAGTGCCAGAGTCCTTTTTCAGAGCGCTCTGCCTTTTTTACGCAGCCGCTCCAAGGACTTCGAGTTGAAAATCTCTGAAGTTTTCAGAAAGGCACTGTATCATCACTGCAGCACCTTTTCAGGCTACCAATCAGACGGGGCAGGTCTAATCATCCTGACAACCCTGAAAATGGAGGAGAAGGTTGTTTTGTCCATCTCTGTCTACGACTGTACGTCACACAAAAACTATCACAATAGAGACAGAAAAAAAGTCATCCATGGGAGCAGATTGGATGGATTGCTGTGCTTTTATCACCGTATGTTTTGTAAGCTGTATATTGTTGTCTGAGAAACATAACCCACACACATTTGATGAAAACACTGGGATGACGTGCTCCCCAGCCAGTGCTTTTCTGCTTGAAAAAAGAAAAGCTAAATGGACATGGGCCGTTATTCTTAAAAATCTGTACCAGTACACTTCTCCTCCACTTCTCAGGCATTCTCTCTATCGCTTTCTAAGAATTTGTTAAACAGTCTGGTTAAAAGCTACACTGCCATGTCTCCTAACCTAAAGCCATCCACCTTTCCACTCTGCATCCTCCTTAGAGCTGTCATCACTTCTTCTTTACTAATCCACCAGACTGCCTTATTCACTCACTCTCCACGTCGTCCAACCTTCTCTCTCATATTCTTTGTTGATCAGCTACTCAAAGTACTCCATTCACCTTCTCAACACAATCTCCTAGTTTGCCAGAAAATTTCCATCTGTATCCTTTATCACCCTGACCTCCTGCACATCCTTTCCAGCTCGTCCCTCTGTCTGGCTACTCAGTTCTTTAAGTTAAGTTTCTCCTTCCTTAAAGTGCTGTCACACATTGGCGTAAAACAGAAACGTATGCCGACGTATGTGAATTTTCTCCACTACGATGGTGTACGTACAATTTAGGGGTACATTAAACAAAAGTAGTACTTGTTTACAGCACGTTGTCATACGTTGTACGCAAAGGACGTCAAAAATTTTTGAGCATTTTCAAAATTCTATCCATATGACAACATATGCTTCATAGGTTAGGCATAAGTTACGGTTAAGTTCGGGGTAAGTTAGAAATACATTAGTTCCTACCATACAGCTGTCGTTCTGCGAGCGTTTTGTGGATCCTGGGATGTCTTGAGCTGCCGGGTGGAGGTGATAGACCCACCAGAAGAGCCCTTGGAGCTGTCACGGGAAGGAGGAGAGCAGGGGATGAAGATCCAGATTCACAGCGTTGTGATGATTGTTCAGATGACTGTGGAGATGACGGCCGCGGACAGAGGAGCATCTCGGGCTGCCAGAAGGAGTTGGAGGCGAACAGAACAGCCACAGTAGCCGTCATGGGAAGGGGGAGAGGAGGGGAGGAAGGTGCAGTCTGAGAGAGCTGTGATGATTGTGACGGACAGCCGGGTGAACTTCTTTTTGGACCTCCCCCTGTCCACGGCTGGTTTCTGGGACTTCTTCACGTTCTTGGTCGGCATGATGAAAAAGGACGTCGAGCTCTCAGCGCCGTATACTCGAAGGCACGTACGTCATGTGGTCGTCTGAACGTCGAGCACGCTGGGCAGACGTTGTGCTTTCTGTTATATAAAAGTGAATTATACACTATAAATAGGTCAGACATACGATCTGTATACGTTCAATTCATTATGTATACATTAGGTATACGTTTCCACTATAGCATTTTTGATGCAAAGTTGGACGTGTTTCACCGTGTTTGGACTTTGCCAAATTTTTTTAAATGCTAGGCATAATTTTCTGTTATACGCCACTGTGTGACAGGGCCTTTAGTGTTCCGCTTCACATAAAGTTCATCATATGCCTTTACGTAGCTTTTAGCACCTCTTTCTTCACCTTCTGCTGCATCTCTCTGTACTGTTGCCTTTCTTCATCTCTCCAACTACATCAGGTCTTTTTCGCCAACCTCTTCCTCCGTATAACTTCCTGTACGTCCCCATTTCACCACCAAATTTCTTCATCTTCCTTCCTCTGACCAGCTGTCACAGCTTCCTCGCACTCTCCTTCATGCCTTCTGCTGTAGATGTCCACTTGTTAGACACATTTTCAACACTGCCCAGAGCTTGTCTCTCTTCCTCCCTGAATTTCATAGGCCTTCCTCCTTCAACATCCGTCATTTGATCCATGATTGAACCCTCTTTGTCTTCCTCTACTTCACTTCTGTCCTAAAGATCACAGACCAGTGCTGTCTGGCTACACTCTCCTGCCCACCATCTTACAGTCTCCAGTGTCTTTCCAGTTGCATCTCCTATATGACATAGTCTACCTGTATGCAATGAAAGTGTTGAACTTGTAGAGACATTCCTTTATCTTGATAGTGATATTTGTGTCTGTATGTCCATGGCCTTTGAGATCCTGAGACACCTGGTTAGAGTTTATGGAGTCAGGAGCTTGCTGGACTGAAATGTTTGGCAATGCTAATACCTTTGCAGGAGAATTAAGGTCCAAGTCTTTAAGGTTCCCGGTGCTTCCTGTCTTACTGCCTGGTTGTGAGACTTGGAGTGACCTAAGGCAAAAACTAGATGTCTTTGGTACTAGGTCTATTCGGAGGATCCTTGGGTAGTACTGGAATGACTTTGTGTCAAACAAATGGTTCCTTAGGGAGACTCAGATGAGGGCTATCACTTGCATTGTGAGGGAATGTCACCTATGACATTTTGGCCATGTGGTGCATTCTTCTGTGCATGATTCAGCAAACAGGTTCCATAGTGTGGAGGACCACAGTGACTGGAGAAGGCCAAATGGATGTGTGCGTTTCACCTGGCTGTGTCAGAGAGATGGTTAATTTTGAGAGGTGGGGATGGACTAGTTGTCTGCTTGGGTGGTTGTTATGCAGAACCCAAGGTGGTTCTGTAGTGTGGTGGATGCAGTGACACGTGGCACCAGCACATGCCACCAGAGCTGTCCTGACCTCTCCCTTTACCAGTGATAGTGCCAATATTCAAAGTTCTGACTCTCTCCTCCTTGCTTCCTCCTCTTCCACTGCCTCCACACACACCTTCCCCTCTACTTCTCCTCCTTCACCCAACAGTAGCATAGTTTCCATCTGGAGCCTGGCCAACAGTAGCACTTCTATGTTTGATTTGGCACAGGTTTAACACTGGATACCCTTCCTGACACAAATCTCATTTATCCAGGCTTGGGACTGGCATCAAGAGTGCACTGGTTTGTGCACCCCCACTGGCTGGATTGTACCATAGTATTTGTACATAAAAATAAAAAAAATTCAGAAGTGCATAATAATGTTCAATTCAATGTGTACCTATTGAATTGCTCATTACTATGTACTTATGCACTGCTGCACAATATGGACACAAAGGCTGTTCCCCTTTAAAGTTCTCTATCACAACTGGGGACAGTGTCACATACAGTTCCAAGAAAGTGTAAGACTCTCATCTCCTTGTCCACTGAGCTACCTGCTCTACATGTTATGAATAGATGCTGTATATATAAATTGAATTGAATTTGATTTGATTACCCATAATTCTCTCCTCTTTGTTTACCCAAGGCCACATGACATGCTGCTTTGCAGAAGTAAAAACTGGTCTTTAACATAATTACGAAAAAACTAACTATTGAATTGGTTTCAGTGATACTATATATATATATATATATACACACACACACACACACACACTCACTCATCGGCCACTTTATTAGGTACACCTGTTCAACTGCTTGTACACACAAATACCTAATCAGCCAATCACATGCAGCAACTCAATGCATTTAGACATCTAGACGTGGTGAAGACGACTTGTTGAAGTTCAAACTGAGCTTCAGAATGGGGAAGAAAGGGGATTTAAGTGACTTTGAAGCTGGCATGGTTGTTGGTGCCAGACGGGCTGCTCTGAGTATTTCAGAAACTGCGGATCTACTGGGATTTTCCAGTTGGATATCCAGTGAGTGGCACTTGTGTGGCACATTTGTGACCAGTCAACACAGGATGTACAGTGTTTTAATTGTAGCCAATTCAATGAAAGAGAAATTTTGCATTTTGAGTTTTAATTCAAACAAATATTAGAATCGTCAACATGAGGAAGCAGCATTTCATAGGGAAAACAAAACTAGAAAGGCACTCATTAGAAATTATTCCTCTGCACCTGCCTAAGATGGCCTGTTGCCTGATGTTGAAAAAAATATTTACATTTTCCAGGTTCTCCACCCTATGTACACTCGCACTCAAAATGTAATGGTTTATATTCCAGGCCAAGCCCAATCTTTTTTCTTTTTTTTTATTCAACCATATTTCAGGAAAGTTGTTTTCAGCCACAAAACAAACAGGTACAATCATGTCCTCCTTGGTTAATATACTAGATAGAAAATACCAAAATGTTGTTGCAGTATTTATTCATTCATCTTCTCCTCTTCAAATACACCTTGCAGTGCAGTGGGACCCAGAGTAGTTTCCTACTAAATCTGGTAAACTCATCTTTTCAGTACTAATTGTGGGCCTTCTGACCCCAGGTTGTAAACCTGGGGTAGCTAAATTATGTTTTGTCAATGCACCAACCGCTAGATCAGATTATCTACAAGATTTATATGCCAAAACTACTTTTTAATGTTTTTTTTGTTGTTGTGTTATATATAAACTTTTTTTCCTTACTGATATTTAAAAGCAATTCCTCTATCATTTTATCTCAGGATGTAGTGCTCCAGAAGCAGTATATTATGAGATACAGATTACGATATTATTTTTGTGTATTGCGATGAGAAGCCATAATATTTTGTGCAGAATGCAGTGTTTGTTTTATTTGGGCTATGAGGATGCAGAGTAATGTGATTAACATGGTGATTAATACAGGCATATGGGATGAACATTCTTGTATAGTGGAGGAGAGCTCAAGATGAGATGAAGGATTGCCTAATGGAGGTGTGTCCAATGTATTCTTTAAAGCTCAAATGAAAGGACTCAAAGGCTCACAGAGCACTGAATCATCCTGCAGTGGAAATCAATCATTTCCACTAGACTTTATAAAATAATTATATTGGAAAACTGAAAATAAATACAGGCAAAAGAGGCCCTTGCACTTACAGAGATAATGAACTGTCGCTTCTTTGAAAACTTTAATCAAAGCACATGCTTGTATCGCCGCTCTGTCTTCAAAGGTGATTAGCAGTAAATCATTTTTTGTTTCCTTTGGTGTCTAACCTGTTCATGCCTTTGTGTGTACACTTCATCCTTACATGCATGTGCCACACACTGTTGCAGTGCAAAGTGGATGTTCCTGCTGCTTGTTTATTCATGAAAAAGTCCATCTTTAAAAGAAATTCTAAAATAACTACCATTAAAACACTGCACATCTGTGAGTATTCCAAACAGTTTTGGTGCTTTTGGGAGGGTCTTTATAACTTTGAAACCCTGATATGATGCTTTAGAGCTTAGTCACAAAAAAAACACACCCACAAAAAAAAAAAAAAAAGTGGCTAATTGCTGGGGTT